>JAQFZW010000071.1:0-130404 GCA_034687055.1 Heteromurus nitidus | reverse complement strand
TACAAAATTATGAAGGAAAAAAGCTTCCACTTGACCAGACCAGGGCTTCACAGAATGGAATTATGAAGCGAGCAAGATAAACATTTGAAAATGAAATGCACATACATTTTTCTGCTCATTGTCAATTGTGAAATATGACGACAGAGGGAGAAAAAATGGTAATAAAAATGTAACAATGGGAGGAGGCATGGATGAAAATAGTGGTGTATGGCGAGTGTGTTGTGTATGTGCACAAGGCAAATACAAGTTATGATGGACACAAATACTTGCCTCAAAGTAAATAGAGCCATTTCCACATTGAAGCTTGTGTGAAAAATGTGAAACAAGTGGAATGGAATATTCTTCAAAATGCGCTGTTATGAATTTTATGTCATTCATGGGTTCAGAATGGCTTTCTGGTGAAAAGTTTTTCAAGACGAGTCTCCTTCTCGAAAAATTAAGAAGTTATAATAAAATGGATGAGAGTGAGAGAGGTGATTCGTATTTGGACCTTCTACTCACAAAGTCGGCATTTACTTTTCAGCAGAGAATTTTTGGTTGTACTTTGAGAGCTCTCTTCTTCTCTGCTCCTCGTCGCGTCTGCATGTCGGCAGAATTAGAATTTTTATTTAGGATTTCTGCTGCTTGTCGGCACTTCTCATATGCTCACGATATGCACGATGAGCGTACCTTTCTTTTATGCACCTTTTGTGCCTTGTGTAAAAGTTCACTGAGTTTGAGTGACGTTTTCCAGACGCGAAGAAGTAGCAAGAGTGTGTGGCATTCCACTCTCTGCGTCTCCACATTCTACTTTTTATATCAGCACAATTATATAGAACGTTTAACGTATCAAATGGGTCGGTTCTTTTTCCAAACCCAGACTAGGGTTCGCTGTTTATATATGCTCCAAGCTTATATTTAATACCTGAAATGCAGTGAACATCCAATCAAGAAATGAGTGTAAAAAGGTAGTTATTTAATAAGAACGTCGAGGATTATTGACTTGCCTTTTTCTCTGGAAGAAAAGAAAAGACCGTCTGCTCCAAAGACCCTTTAAGTTCAATGCTTCAAATATGTACAGTTTTTTTGTATGGATTGTAAGAAAAAGGAAGATATGATGATGACGATAATATTTTTTTGAGAAAAGAGAAGAACGTTTCAAAGAGAATTTTTGTTGAGGTCTGCTGCTAATAGGAAAAGCAAAAGGAATCCAGTGCGGTGGAAGATGATAAAAAGAGACAAAGGAGTAGACAGTGAAGAAGACGAGCATTCGACAATCTGTACAAGTCAGTACAAGAAACTGAGGAGCAGTTCCTGCGGAGGAACGAGAACGGATGTTATGTTACATTATTTACATTTACACACTGCGGAGAACTGAAAACGAAGGGGAAGATGGAGAGATGGATCTTGGTTAAGGGAAATATATATTCTTTTAAAAATGCACACAAGAAGGGAGAAGGGATGTTTGGAGTTTTGGGAAACGTATTCATTTACGAAGCAAGAAACCTTTTTTCTTTCTTCCTCTTCAAAAGTCATGATGGGTGGGCACACAGCAAGCCTCTGTAAATTGGGCTTATTAGCAGCCTTGTTCCATCCCAACTCGACAAGAGAGGAAAAGAAAGATTCTTCGTCTTAAACAATAATGTGTAATCTGTGAAGAATCTCGCATTCATCCGTCAAAAATATAGGTTGTATAACTTGGTGTTTACGAGAGAACTGAAAAAATTATGGACGTAGAGAGAGATTTGGTTGGGAATATGATTTTGGTCATGTGAAGAATTGAATGTTATGCTGATGTTACTGATATTATAGTACAGTGCTAAAAAATAATTCAAGTTTCTCTGTATTTCAATTTTTTCAGGTTGCTATTGTTGTTGTTGTCCCACCGCATCGCAAAGCAGCAGCAACGGTAGCTCCGGCTCGGGGTCCTCCTCTCGCAAATCGTCGTCGAAAAGCCGGAAGAGCAACGCGTCCACCTCAACGTTCTCCTCGTCGGTAGGGGACCTTCCCTCAGGGGGAGTGATGGCAAGCAACCAACACTACTCCAGCTCCTCCGCTCTCATCATGAAGATGATGCAAGAGAGCCAAGTGATGGTCACGGCTGCAGCTCAAAAGATGTCCTGCGACTCCATGAACCCCTCTCCAATGGACGTCTCTGTCGGGGTGACTGCCACTCCGACCACCATCAACCACTCAAGCAATGCAGCCAACCGGAAGTGGTTTGTTGGTGGCGACAACCTAGCGACTTCCTCCATTGGCAGATGGTTTCAAGTTTGACATTTGTTAAGCAACTAAAGCACATAGACAAACAAAGAAAAAAAACTCGACTGGACACAAGACACAACCTATTATTCTCTGCAAAAAATCTATATTATCCGAAACTTGCGGAGAAAAAACTCGCTGAAATGACTGTAAATTGAAAAAAAAACAATACTGGATGCATTTTATGCATAAGAATGTTCATGTACATTTGACTGATAAACTTGATTAGGAGAGAACAATGCTGAAGGAGAATAAAGAGGGGGGAGATGAGCATACCTTTGATCATACACAATTCTACAATTTAAGAGTTTACGTGAAAATGCAGACTAAATGATACACAACGCACAGAACACAACTAAAAATGCATCTCATTTATAATTACAAAACTTTTACGTTACGTAATTTTAAAAATATATTTACCTATATTGTTCATCATTACTAATTAACAAAGAATATGTACACCGCTCTGATTATCAATTTTTTATTTATGAATTATTATTATGTGAAATGATTGAATCAAAAAAAAGAAGGAAATTCATGTTTAATTTGATTCAGTTTTGCTACATGAAAACATCACACGTGATATATTTATAAAATGATCAAAAACTTCAATTTAGTCTTAGGTTTTTAGCTGTTAGTTTGTAGGCAAGTTGTATATAATGAAAAAGGAGTAGAATTGTATTTGGTTGATTCACAAAATGTGAATCCAGTCGAAGACAAAAAGGGTTTTTTAAATCCGCACCAGGCTGCACCGTATCAATTATGTGCACCCAGTAGCCAGCGCTTAAATATGTGGAACACATTTTTTGATAGACTTTTTTTGCATTTTTTTTTGTTTTTTGTTCTAAGAAGGTTCTCACACACACGCCCATGTTCAATGTTCACACTCGTTCATTTAGATTTTGGTAGGAAATAATAAAAAAGTGTTATCTGTTCGAATCGTAAAGACTGATAATTTATGAATGAAATGAACTAAGTAAAACTAATGAGTACGTTAGAAAATACCTAATTAATAATTAACCCTTTACTTATGAAACTCTGTTCATTTCCCACGTTTACATATTTATCCTCTTTTTTACAAATGCCTACACTCTTGTAACGGTTTCTTCATGATGGGTTTCTTCTTCGTCAGAGGTTTCGAGGCAATAATTAACTAAAACCCTATATAATCAATTATACCTTAATTTACCTTGATGACTTCTCCTCTTTTTTGTGTATACTGACGAAACACTGCCTTCGAAAAAGAAGAGAGTTTTTTTGCACGAAATTTTCTCTGTTTTTGTCATTTTTGCTCGGTTTTGTTGTGTTCTTATATTGATATCATCGTGATTGATATACGTATATTTTAGTTGTAGGATGAAGTAAGCTGTAAAGTGTAAAGTAAGCAGAAGGTATATCAGAAGTATATATCTAAATCTAACTGAGTAATTAAGGTAAAAGAACTCGTTGTAAAGTAATTCGTTAAGGGAAGTAGTCTTCAAGAAACCAGTAAAATGAAATGTGTAACAAGCGACGATATATTAAATATGTACTAATCAATGATTACCAGATTTACTGAAAAAGAGAAACAAAAAATGGAATGCATATTTGTAATAAGGTACACATTATATAATTACATAAAATAAATGATGATATACTAAATTAAGATTTTGATTTCCTGATGTATCTTTCCGTGTTTTGTTATTCTCGTTTGTCTGGAGAATGGAAAAGGAACTATTAAAGAGAGAAAGAAGGATAAAATGTCTGCGACAAAAAAAAACGAATTTGGTTTCGAAACTCAAATGATTTTTTATCACTGCCGAACCACCATTTCGCATATTTCTGGCTAAAATTTTGTCTCTAATTTGTGAAGACAAGCGGAGCATAGGAATAGCATAGCAAAAGCATGCATGTCTACGAAAGAGAGATATATTTTTGAGAAAAGAGGATAGTTGTGTTGGAGAAGGGGAGAAGGAGAAGAGACAAGACACAATAAAGCTCTTCATTTTTATTGCATTTCTCTTGTGGCTTTGGCTGGGCTCTCTCACAGCATCTCGGTTCGCTGCAGTCATCGTGATCATCATGAATCTAGTTTGCTCTTCCCTTCTTCCCAGTGCTCACCACACCAGCATCAGAGTCGGAGAGTGTTCTTCTAAAGTAGGAATTTTTATGCAGCATGTCATTCCTTTATAGCTTCAACTTTCCACCATCAAACTCCGTATCCCAGAGCCTGTGTTCATTTTTCAGATGTATTTTTCTATCGGAATAGAAGCATACGCATAATTATCTCGCAGTTGGGGTTTTCACAATTTCCAACGGAAAGCCATATATCATATGGGCAAAGCGGTGACGAAGACAAGTGAGAAGGAAATGTGTGTGAGTGAAGAAGAGATGAGAGAGAGAGAGAGAGAAAAGGAAAAAATGATTTCAATGTATTTATTTTCGGTATGTACAAAACAGAGACAAGCTATATGATCAAATTTTCGAAGGAATGGCTCCGAGAGCTGAGGTTGTTTGGAGCAAGAAGAGAGAAAAGTTGTGAACAACTTGTGTTTTAAATCCTTCATCTTTTCAAAACTATTTCGAGATGAGCCCATTGCTCATCAGACAGCTCACAAATTCGATAAAGAATACTAGTGGAGATAGAGAAAGGAGAGAAAATTATTGTTGGAGGAACATTTGGAATTTTGTAAAAAAGATGTGGGATTATTTGCAGAATTTGGAGAAAATGTGGCCAATTATTGATGAAATAATTAAAGAAAATCCATAACACGACCTACCAAAATTGTTGAGGAAGAAAGAAGAAAGAGATATTTCTCATATACATCCCTTTTAATGTAAGCAGGCACAAAGTATACTCTCAAATCCAAACTTTTTTCTCCTTCTCTCATCTTCTTTCTTTGTTCAATTGTTCCCCAGCTGCGGTATGCATTCTCTCTTGCTCTCCCCACAAAACTTGATGGCTTCAAAGTTGATTTGTGTGAAGACAAATAAGAAACTCATCATCATCTCTTCGCCCAGCATTATTATATTCTCTCTCTCTCTCTCTTCCCATGTAATACACGCTACTTATTTGTTGCGCATAAAAAGACGATGGAGTCATATGTGCTCATGTAAACAACGGCAACATTATTATTTCACTGCAACTTTTCTATTTCTCATCATCATCCCCATCATCGTAGTCATGTGGCAGTCGAACTTGAGTCGGCATCCGAATCCAAACATCAATGCACATCTCTCTCTCTCTCTCTCTGACAAAGGGAAATGCTTGACTTGACTACTCTCTCACGAAAATGTGGACACTTGATGGGAATATTTATCCGAGAAGAGTAAATAAATACGGTTGCTAGTTGCTAGCTTGCTGGTCTGGTGGATGGAGAGCGAGCACAAAGCAAAGTCTTTGTTTCCCAGCTCACAGGCTTCTCTTTTGCTCCGAGTTGAAAAGAGAGAGGAGATGATGATAATGTGGTTTGATGCGTTTCCTATTTTGTGTATGTAGAATGTAGGTTAGATGTTATATAATCCTTGAATGTATGTGCATTGCATGTGGATTTGTGATATGATATGGGAGTGGAGAGGAGAGCAGAGGAGACTGACGGAAAAGGATATTACTTGTATCTGCTTGCGAGAGAAAATGGAATGATGGTTGGTGGTGGTGGTGGTGGTCCCGGTGGACTAGTGGGATATGGGATATTTATCACGCGGAGAATACTCGAGTACAACAAGAGAGCCTTGAAAGTGCACACCACATAAATAGTCGCTCTATTCACTCACTCCAGCCAGTCCAGAGTTCCAGCAGACTTCACATCACAATTCATACAATCGCTATGCAGGCCAAGTGCATACAGTGTACGCTTCCATTTCAAGTCTGACTAGACCCAAACCTTTCAAGAATACATGGCTCGTTAGACAGGAAGAGAGATGGCGAGATGGAGAAATGGGAAACAAACTGGAATCAGGAATTAGAAACTGGAAAGGGAATAAGGGAGTGAGACCAAGATGAAATGAATCAAATATGAGTTTAGGGCTAAATGTGTATACGCGGATTGTAAATATTTATATTATTGTGAAATAATTTCAAACCGAAGGACTCTAATGGAGAACTGATACTAGCCTAGAATTTAGTCAACTTTTATTTGTTGCATTTAAGCAGCTCGTCATTATACCTTTCGAACACAGACACATTGCATAAAAAAGTTCATTCCAGATGCCAAATAATTCCAGTTGGAGAAGATTATTGCTCGCCATGGACAAGGTCGTTTTAGTCATCTTCTAGCCTCCATTTCGCCTTCAATTTTTTCAGAGAACGGCCAGTTCAGAATATTACACATTTTCTGGGCTGGAAAGGGAGAAACTGTTTGTGTGTCTAAATTTTATTAGTTGCAGACACATTTCTCTCCGAAACAGCAACACATGCACACCTTGAGAAAGTTGCGTCCATCTCATTCCATGCTTTCTCGTTCATAATCTCCAGCTCCAGTCTCCACTTTCCCATCTCTCTTTCGCCTCCCTTCGAAGTGAGTGGGGGAAGAGGGGAGTGTGGGAGAGCGAGTAAGTAAAGTAGATGGCATAACCGTTACATCACGTTCTTTTTCCCCTTCTCCGTCTTTTCTAAAAACTCATGACGATGTTCAAAGAGATACATCCATTTTTAGCAAGGTTCTCATACACACTTCCATCGTTTCATCCTTATAGCTTCGCGAGTGACGTGATTTGCAGTTGAAACTCGGTATTTTCCTACTTCCTCCTTCCAGAGAATCTAAACTTCCCAGAAGATTGTTTCGCTTCGAGGAGGACTGTGCCGGATTCTGGAAAATGTGGGCACTTATTTTATACTTCCTTGTTAAAAATATATCTCTTCTACTTCCACAAGCGCATATAGTTTTTACTCTTGCGAGAAGATGGTGGAGTTTGGAAACCTTGTGCTACTCCAGCTTCAGCTCACATCGCCCAAGCTGGAGAGATCGTGGAGACAAGGAGCAGCAATAAAAGGGAACTAACTTAAGTCGTATATGTGCTCACCCGTACTTACGCTACTTTTTGTAGTTACTCTCCCCTCCAGACTTGTAGCACAGAGAGAGAGTGTGAGAGAGAGAGAGAGGAGGATGGCGGAGGAGAGAAGGAATAATGTGTGCGAAGTCGAAGTGAGAAGAAGAAAGAGAAGACAAGGGCAAAAAAGGCTATAATATATTGATTAGTGTGATAGGCACTCTACCACCCTCTGTTCTCACTGGAGAATCTCTGAGAGAGAGAGAGCAGATGAGGAAAACATAGAATCTTCAAACGACAATGGCAACACGAGCAGATCAAGTTAAAACAATAGTGTTACGTGCACAAGATCGTCTAATGATAATAGAGTTATGGTGTTTCCTTCGCTGGAAATAGCGGAGGAGACGACGAGCGCTTGGCCTTCCTTTTGTATCGCGTATCGCGCTGAAGATATCTATTTCACTCATTCATGCACAAAGGAGAAAAAAGCTGGGGAAAACAAGCTACTCAATATTATAATCCAAAGTTTTGTCTCTACTTTCCATTGTGAATGCATGAACGAGCGGAGAAAATACAACAAAAAGTTGATATCAGAGAGAGAGTGTGTGTGTGTGCTTATGTGACGGAGACATGAAATCGGTGGAATTGTACAGAAAAGGAGTCAAACACAGCTTATTTACAAATTCAAGTAGCTATTTGCTTATTTCGATTCCAGAATTGGCCAATGAGATCCATTACATGAAGCAGTGGGCTGGAAATGGAAAAATTCTACAAAAATAGAAATTCGCGAAATCATTTTGCATTGGAAAAAGTTGTCAAAGTCAAGTCAAGACGCAGCAGTAGTTATTGTATAATCAGAGAGCTATTTCTTCTGCTCTTCAAAAAAATCGCAGAAAATAGCATAATTCGCTTGGGTAGTCTTGTCGGTGTGTATTGATTTTTCTCCTTGCCTTGCTCTCATTCATGATTACTTTCTTTTCTTCTCGAAACCATGATTTATCCCGTTTTTAGTTAAATATATTTTATAAAAGACACTCCATGTTTTTACACGAGAGAACACTTTTTTGTGTGCAACGCTCTGAACAATGGAGCGTCGTATTCTTGTCTTTCCCCGGGAAATTTCCAGTGTCCCCCACACCAAAAAATGATCAATCTCGTCATTACAGCGAGAGCTATCTTGCAAGTTCTTTGGAGGGAGACAAAGCTTAGGAAATTTGTAAAAGGATTGAAAAAGCGAGAGCTTCTCTCTCTTTCTAAAATTTTCCAAGCCACGCCACCATCATATCACATTATTGATGATGATACTTGCGGAATAATGCTGTATGCACGCGCACATACATATTTCTCCATTCTCATTCTCACTTCTTTCCTCCTTCTGCTGGAAACGAAGGGAGAAACTTCTCTCCTCCAAAGTAGCAAATGTAATTAATGACGAAAACAGGGAAGGCATGTGGCAGAAGAGATGCATATTAAACCAGAAGAATATTTCACACTCTCAGCTCTCAGCACATATACACTTTTTCCATTGAGAAGAGAAAGAAATGAGAATCGCATTATAAAATATTTTACAGGAAGACTCCTGCCTAAATAACACCAGAGTGAAAATCATTCCCAAAAAAAGTCTCCACTCTTCTTCTGTTATGCATGTATGCATTTCTCCAGGAATTAGTTCCACTTTTCCAGCAAAATGCAATATAGGAAGATTCCCTCCTTTCTTCATTTCCTCCCCTTTTTATTCATTTGGAG
Source organism: Heteromurus nitidus (assembly GCA_034687055.1). Lineage (NCBI taxonomy): Eukaryota > Metazoa > Arthropoda > Collembola > Entomobryomorpha > Entomobryidae > Heteromurus > Heteromurus nitidus. The sequence continues at coordinate 121,449 of JAQFZW010000071.1, read as the reverse complement.
AAAGACTTGGACGAGATTTCACCCTTCCTCTAAAACCAAAATAGTGATCTGAGAATGATGATGACGGGCACCGTCTAATAAACTTTTGTGAACTGTTACGTTTTCTGATTGCTGTCAACGGGAATGAGTGTACGTAGATATGCTCGCACTTGGTTCTCATCTCAAAAACTATAATTCAATATTTAAAATGGAAAGAGCTTAAATATTCTTTTTAGGAATTGGACACGGAAAGGAATTCGTTGTTTCCTTTATTAATTTATGAGCTGTTAAAATCGAAATTGCCAAGAAAAATGCACATATTTTAAAGTGAGCGCATGCCCAGTCACCGATTTCAACCTGTGTCATTAATTATAGGAAAAAGAGGTAGGGCTCGCCTGCTCCATTATTCCTTCCTTTTTTAATGCTGACATTTTTTACGCAGGCACGAAACCGTGAAGACCACGAGAGGAGAAAAGACTTGCAATTTGTAAAGGAATGCTAAAATATGCATAATGAGCATATGTGTGTAGTATCGGACATTTGTGCGTGTACGTAGATACACAGCATTTTTTTTTACAAATGTTCATGTTCACTCACTCGTTACATTTTCTGATGACCATAAAAAGCGAGTTGTTGTACTCTTTAAATATTTAAAGAGGAACATGAACAAGGCAATAAAAATCACGAGAGAATTGAGACGTCTGTCATTGTCGAGAGGAGGCAGTTTACAATTCACATTTCGAGAAAAAATATGCCACAAAAGTGTAGCTAAAAATTGTTTTATCGACTATTTCAGAAACTCGTGGTTGGACCTTGGATTGGAACTGGACAAATATGCTTTTTGGTGTTGAACCTTCAACTTCCCACTGCCCTGGCTGGAATACATACAAACTTGAGAATTTTTAGAAAAATGCTTTCCGTCATCGTCTTCATATCTTTCAAATAATGGATTGCCGATGTAAAATACTCTTTTTGGCAGCTTGAGAATAAACGAAGGCTTTTGTTAGTGGCAAAAATGATGTTAGAATTTTCTTTTTCAAGGATCGTGTGATCGTGGTCATGTTTAAAATGAAGTGAAGCTAATGGACATCTTTTTACTTTACTAAATATCCTCCGGGCTTCCTTTCGCATTCTCACTCAAAACTGAACTTAACAATTTTGGTCGCCCTTCCATGCAAACCCCTGGAAAAACTAGCAGAGCTGGAGGAGCAAGTTGAAGGACGACGGTAATAAAATAAGGTGAAACGAGCGAGGAGTCATAAAATAGGGGGATTTCTAATGGGAAAAGGGATCTCTTGTTATTGCAAATGTACACACAGAGAGAGAGACACTTCGCAAGGGAAGGACTCTTCAATGAAATGAATGCTCACAGACAGAGTCGCAGTGTGCGTATCTACATAAATCCCATCTCATCGCATCATGTTGCCCGTTTACTCGCAGCAATAAAGTCCGTGTTCGTTGCATAAAAAGAGTTGAGGAGAGTAGTTCCCCAAAAAACATGGCATATGGGCTGGAATAGCCCCTGTTTAGTTTGTTACGTTACGCGTTTTAGCGAGAGCAACTGAACAGACTGAACAAGGGTTAAAAAATGGAGAGAGAAAATTTTTATTGTCACCATTATCCAATTCAATATTCAACTCACAATCACAATTCTCATCGAATGAATGGAGAAAAGGGGAAAAATTAATAATGTGAAATGTTATTCAATCCATACTAAATCTCATAAAAAATGTGTGTTGTGTAATAAAGTTGGGGAGTCTTTGCTAATCTAAACTAATATCCTTTTTAACATAAAAAAAAGTTTACAGATGGGCAACTTTTAAATACATTCAAAATTCAAACACAAAAGTTGTGATTGGGATGGGACTGAAGAATGAGAAATCAGAGACGACTCAAGTTGACATTGATCTTTTCTCACTGTCTTTCGGGAGCCGTCACCTTGTCTAGTTTTTGGGAGTTTTTGACTTGTCCTCGTCTTATCGAGCTAACAATAAATGGCGTAGTAAATAGCAAGTCATAATTTTGTGTGTAAACCGTGTGGGAAATGCAATGACCTCTCGAGTAAAAAGCAGTAGCAGCTAAAGAGGAGAGCAGGAGGATGATGATAACAGCAGAAGGGAAATTACAAGTCGGCACCGAATAAAAAGAGGGCTTTTTTATTTTGAGAAAAGTGAACCGGTTTCACTCACAAAAATCCCTTTTGCAGACACGGAGATACGGCTGGACGATCCACAACACACGTAAAACAAAAATGTGTGTATCCTCAAAATCCTGATGACGATGAGATACGTACAGGATTTTTTAAAAGGTGATCAATGTTCAAAAAAGGCGAACAGTTGCGAAAAATGGACCAAAGCAAGAAGATGAGATAAAAATGGATTAGAAGAGACTTGGTGAAAATTTGAAATGGTCTTTAGGTACAAGGGTAATTAGAGGAAGATGGGCTAAATGATACCAGCACAAATTTTCCCATCCTCCAGTCCAGTCCATAACCAAATAGCCAAGCAGTGTGTTCACTTAGAGAAGAGAACATCTCCTTTTCACGAAAACCAGTTCACGCATCTTCACTCCATGTGCACATGTTGTTATGATATGGTGATATGCATCTCATCTCTCCGGATCTCTCATCGTCAGCAAGTCTAATCAAATCAAAATTTTGTTTTCTAAGACAGATTGCAAATGACGAAGATGTGATGTTACGAGAAGAAGAAAAAGCTGGAGAAGATGAGATTTTTTTTTGAAGAGATGCTTTTGTAGCTTAAACAGCGAGAGAGCTCGTTAAGTGTTCAAATTTTATTTTGACGAAAGTTGCGTTGATTGAGTACATAGCTGTAGAGTATCAACTCTAATTTAATATAGAAAATTCCTTTAATCGTGTAGATTGTGGAGGAAATGAAATGATCAAGTAAAAAAGGGGCTATTTTCCTTGAGCAAGACAAATCTTGTAAATATGGTGAAATGTGATGGAAGGAAAGTAAGCCAAGCCAGCATCCATCAACAAGATTATGCACTATGCACCAGCACCAGTCCAAGTCCAGAGGGATCCAACACCAAAAGCCCACAATATCTGAGCACAACATGAGCATTTTTTTCCTGTCTCATAATCTCGATCATCAAACCCAAGCCCAACAACATATTCGAGTCGGACAAGATCACATTTTTCGCACAGCAGGTCGTTGTTTCGTCTCCACCTTATCTGAAGGCGCACAATATATGCCATAAATGCAAACCACATCTCAAAGCAAAGCTCCCTTTTTTTGCTTCCAGCTTCCATTTTCCCAAAACTGTGTATATCGACAACACTCGTGTTTTAAGACGGGAAACTCTCCGTTTTCCATTCCATCACACGAGAAATGCTACTCTTTGCAACAACACGTTCTTGCGCTTCACTTCAGCTAAAATATGATTATCTCGAGGAAGAAGAGAAGCAAAAAAAGTTCAAATATGAAAGAAGCTCTCTTGTCGTGTTGGAGCTGGAGCATTGGGCGGAAGACGAAAAAATCCATACTTCCAACTTTTCAAGGCATTTTTCTCTCTTCTTCTTTACTGATCGCTTATGGGCATTACGTGTCAAACAAGGTTTTCGGTTTGAACGAGAGAAGAGCACACAGCAGAGCACCCAGTTAGCTTCTGAAAATAAATAGATTTTCTCTTTTTAACAAATATTATTGCCGTTACCGTATGCCTCCTCATGTTCCTCGCAATAAAGTAGTTAGCACAAAGGCAATACATTTCCCTAGACTAAAATATCGCGAAAAAATATCATAAAGTCTCTGAGGTGATGATAACCTGAGGACTCCCTTGCAAGTGGAAAACAAGTGTCATTGAAAGATCGTGCAATTAAAGTGCGACTTTTCCATGTGGAAGCCCGAGAAAGAAGGCACTTTTGATATGGAAAAGGATAAATGCGTTGAGCTTCAGGACTTACAAATGAATCCTTAATTCGTATATTAACATTACAACCGTTTTACTTTCTCCAGACCTCCAGTTCCAGAGGGTGAACATTTGTAAAGGAATAAGAGGATGGTGTTGTGAGTATGATACATATACGGCCTTCCCATGCAAACAAAGTTTGTGTGTGTGTGTGTGTACTTAATGCTTTCTATATCGACAAGGAAGGAAAGTGTGCGATCGATGTTTAGAAACCTTGGCTTCGTTGAGTTCAGAGAAGTGGAAGAAGGTGCTTTTCCTTTCGCTACGCCTTTTTCCCTAAAAAATTCCAAGTATTTCGGAGTGACTTGTACACAACTGGATGTTCCAACTTTCATTTCGTTTTATTAGTCGCGGCACATAACAAGCCTTCCTCTCTCCAGTTTCTCCCTTTCTCTCACTCTCTCTCTCTCCAGCACCACAGTCTAAAGATAAGCACATGAAATAGTCAAAAGCTTTTTGGAAATACCAGGGGCCTCGCTGCTGCTGGAAATGTGTATGTAACCTTCATCTACAACGATTTTTCCCTGATTCCACCATTATTATGCTTGCTTGTTATCAGAAACAAGGGAAAGTAGTGCACAAAAGTCATATTACTCCCAACAAAATACTCTTTTTTCCTCTCAGTCATTATTATGATTTTGCGTCAGTTGACTGGAGTTTTGATGTTTTTCTCTCTCTCTCTCTCTCTCTCCGTTTTACTCGGCTAACTTGAAAAGGAAATAAACAGCATGAAAAATGGAATTCTGTTGTAAGCGCCGTTTGCGTACACGTTACACTATATGCATATGCGTCATTTCCCCGGGTGAGATGATGATAAACGATATATTTGTGCGATATGAGGTATCGCTGGAGAAAAAATATTGTCATATATACGCTCCCTTTGGTATTGGTAGGCGTGCTCTGGGACCATGTACTTGGGGAAATTGGTTTTATCCTGGAAAATTTTCCTTTCTCCAGTCCACATGTGAAGAATGCAAGTTCGCCGTTAGCAAAACCCATTACTTTGAATTGTTTAAAGAGATTTGAAATATTTACCTTTTGCCAGGGCAGACAACATGCTCGCATGCCTCCATCCATAATTATGATTACTCGAGTTTCAACGTGTCCAGAGCGGCGAATTATGAAAAAACTTTGAAGTGGGGACAAGGGATGCATGGTAAGCAGGTGAAAGAGAAATATACTTTTGTACGACAATAGGGAAAAATCAATTGAAAATTGACAGGACTCCAAGCAAGTTTCTAGTTTGGCTAACGACACTAAAAGTATGAAGAAGTGTTGAGGAAATTGAGAGAGAATATATTTTTGATAAGTGGGGATTCGGGGGGAATTGTGATTGTGTGACACGAGCACATGCATCACAAATAGATTATTCATTCATTACGTACAGCTCCCTTTTCTGTTTACATAATTTCCTCTCTCTCTCTCTCTCTCGAGTGTAAATAAAAGGTAAAGAAATAGCAAAGTTGGATAATTTATTTGAATGACCAGCAGGAGCAGCTCCGCACTCCACAGTCCACACTAACTCACTTCATACTATTATTTAGAGTTTTGTAGTTTGCAAGTTGGAAGCTGGGCCAGCCCACTTGATTTGATTTTTTTCTTGAGTAAAAATATTTCTTGAAGGATAATGAGGATAATGAATGGAGAATGAGTTTTGTATGTTTGCCATCACCTTTTCTTCGGCTGCTTTTAGCCAGCCAAGGAATTCCAATATGTCAGGCAAGACACGCAGCAGAGAGTTTTGAGCTCCTCCTGTTGAAAAAAGGAACATTTTGTGTGTTTGAAAAAGGCAAGGAGCTTGTGCCAAAAAGAAGGGGTTTAGATGTGCACTTATGCACACATGTGAGGAAAGAGGTATGTATACGAGAGGCACGATTAGTGGCAGTTGGCATTCCGAGAATCTCTCTCGTAATTCAATCCTGAAAGGGAAAGAGCTCTTGCTAAAATGTGAGCAGAGGAGAGCAGAAGCAAGAGGGAGCTATTTTACTGTCATGTCACAACTTGAGTCGATAAGGATAAAATAGGAAGAGAGACGAGAGAATTCTGTGTGCATTATAAAAAAAACTCTGGAGAGAAATAAGTGTGCGTGTGGAAATAATAAACTTGCATTTGCATCCTCATCCTCGCACACTTTTTGATGATGAAAAACTTGCAATCAAACCTTTGTGTAATTTTGAATAACCTTTTGGGTGTTTCACTCGTTTCACTGGACTGGACCAGCATTTTTCTTTAAACATAATTTTCTTCCTTCTCCCTCGTTTCGACTCCAAGCCTTTTTAGGAAACTGGAATGGTGAACAGCAAGTCCAAATTGTAATTATCCATTCTTACGCAAAATTATATCCAGTTCATTTGTAGAAAAAGGGAAGTTTTTATGCAAAATACAAAATTTCTCTCTTCTCTTCCCTATTTTGTAGGTAATGTGGACGAGGAGCCATCTCATTACAGCCAACAATGGAATGCAACAATGGCCATGTACATACGAACGAGAATAAAAAATATGCTCAGTGAAGACATGTCGCAATAAACCCTTTCTCTGGAGAATGCGATGATGATGAACAAACATGCACAATCTGCTGGAGAGAGATATTCACATCGTCCAAGAGCTATTGTTACTTGCTCTCATGTCCATAATCCACGCAGCTATTTCTTGTGTGTCTATTGTTGCCTCCCGGTCACACAAACGAACATTTCTCTCTCTCTCTCTCCTGTCATCTTTTTTCCTCTCCTCCAACTCTCCTGATTATTATGCACTTATTCAACTACTCCACCTTGATGCTTCTTGCTCCCTTCTTGGCTCCTTTTTTTCTCCTTCTGAATAGGCAAAAGTGCAATAATCATAAAAAATATTGTTCCATTCGAGTTAAAAACTTCTCCACTCTCGCACGTTCAGAGCTTATATGACTACGAGTGACGAGTAAAAGTTAATAATCGGTATACAACCGCGTATTCACAAATAAGTATGCAAATGCAGGATTTTTGAAGGTAGAAAAGTGTGAGAGTGTGTGAAATTTAAATGTTCACATTTGCGCATTTCCTCCTTCAAGCATTCCATTCGCAAGTGCCTTGTCAGCTCAGGACTCAGGATGTACACATATTACCTGATTTCTTTTCTCCAAAAAGTATGTATTATGTAGCTATTCCCTCCAAAGGATATAACACAGACAAAACTTGCTCAACTCCCTTTGCGTAAAAAAATTGTGTGGTACGTGGAGACGGCGATGATGATGACGATACGACGATGCGTACGGTGATAATGATAAGGTCTTCGAACTTGCAGTCGCATAGTCGCTTTTTGCATTCACAATACCCACAAAAAAGTAACTCATGCAATTCTCATCATCCCATTATCCTCATCTTATACGCACGTACTCGTGTTACATCCGCATGCATGCGTAAATGCATATATCCATCCTCTCGTGGAGAAATCGTCATTCATGGAAAACGCTTCACGAGCCGAGCGGAGAAACGCATGTAATGTGCCCAAAGACGAGAAGCATACTTGAGAAAATATAAGTCTTTTATGATTGTCACATTATATTTTTTGTCATGTTCAAAAATACATTTTCCAACTGTACAACTGCCGATTCTTGTTTGTTGCATAAATTATAAAGAGAAGAGAAATATATATAAATCGTCGTGGTCGGGTATTCATGCTGGCTCGTTTGCATAAAAAAGTATATATTTCTTCACGCTTCTTTTCTATTTGTTAAAGCTGAGAGGCATGTGTGCAACCCAAAACCATATGGTTGATTATATGCATGCACAAAGGAGCCTCTACATCAAATGTTATTCCAAGAAAAAATAATTTCTCACACAGACACAAGCAACATAAACACCGATCATGATAATGGCTGATGTTGATGGTGCTCGTGGAAGAGAAGGGGTAAATTGCAATCACATCGCTGAAACTGAAAATTCTCCGCTCAACAACCCGTTTCTTGCTTCGTCAAGTGTGTAAAAACGTCAAAAAATTGTAATAACGCGTTTGCAAAGGGAAGGCCAGAGGGATAGCGGATTAAATAGAGAGAGATAGAGAGAGAGAGACATGTGATTTCGCTTTTATATCTGCCATTTTCATTCTTCCAATTACGATCCCGATATATTTTCCTCGACATATGCTGCAAGAGCAGCAGACGAGAGGGAAGGGGAACACATGACAGAAAATGGGAATCGATGTAAAATGTGAAGTTGATAAGGAAGCCCGACCAGGCCACTAATACGCGTGAACAACAAGGGCAACACGGAGACGAGCATATCCCCTCTTCATTCTTGTTTCAACAGTCATTTCATTACACTTTTCGTGATTAACATTTTCCAGAGAAATTGTATGTGTGCATTCGTTTATTTCGCCGATGGCAGAAGCACGAGACTTTTGTGCAATGGATGTCATCTGGAACTCTGGAGATGGATTGGGGAAAAGTGACTGGAAGTCGATGGATGATGATATTGCGAACAGCACCCATCCTCCATTCATTCAGCCTCTTTTCTGTCGATCCAACATCCAACCTTTTCATTTATCCATCTTATCCAGTCATTCATTCAACTTTGGCTGCGCTCGATCCTTTCTCCCTCTCATCTCATCACCAATAATTATTGTCCATGGACAAGGCTGCAAATTAAGGAGAGTTCGTGCCAAGCTCCGCAGTCGCCACTTGGCATAAATATCCCATTCTCCTCGGAACGAGAACGAGACAAGCACACACACACACACACACACATTTGTTATGTAATAAAATAGGACCGTTTGCAGGGATGGATTTTTGAAACGAGGGTGGAAGTGGAAGGAATATTATGCAATGGAAAAGGGGGATCAACCACAGTCGCTCTTGCAATAGAGTGTCGCCTGTCCCTCTGTCCAACTTGATGTCCATTGGACATACTTCATTCCTTTTATTATTGCTCTGCTGTTGAAGGGCTGCACGGGAAATGGGCTAATGAATCCAACTAAAAGCTGAAATCCGGAAAAAATTATTGTGAATTGTATCGCATCATGTGTGATCAGTTGTTCAAAGATCGTCTCAAAGAGATTACGCATGGACGAATGAGTTTTGCGTGCATGATGCTCAAAATGGTAAAAGGACACGAGAAGGGTTCTCAGATTCTCCTTTTCTGCTTACATCAAATTCTCGGATTTTATGACTGCACCAAACCAAATGCCTTCCAATTCTATATTTCTCTCGACCATTCTTCATATCCATTTGCCCATTTATGCTCGTTTGAATGTATGTGTTTATAGCATACATTATTGTGTTTTTACTTTGTTCCTTTTCGAATGCATGCAGAAGACTGACTGAGCGAGTGAACCGGTTTCTCAGTAGCGACACAACTTGGGCAAATGGAGAACATCGACGAAGACTCATCACCTCTTCTCTGTGTCCAAACTCACTCGATATGTGGAGCTGGTGGAATATCTTGGAGAAGAGTGAGCTCCTTTCCCAATGTCAAAAGTGTATAATTTTTGGTAAGTACAATTTTGTGTAGGACCATCATTCAAGCATACGGTTACGATAAAGTGTCTTTTGAATCAAAAGTAGTAAGCACAAGTTGGTGCAAGTACATACCCACACATCCACATCCACCTAAAAACCTCTGTGCTTCTGTGTTACTACGCACTTCTCAAGAGTGAAAGCATTTCATTTACATTTTGGGATGTCGGCATATATGGAAGATGGACAGAGGAAAAAGTGGATAGGATATTCGTGCCTATGAAAATCTTGTGACGATTGGATTGTGTATCTACAGAAATATCAGATGGGGAATGTATACAGCAGATGGTGATTGGTGATGTGTAGTGTGTGCACATCCATATCGTCACATCGAGAGAACACACCGCGTTATAAGTAGATACACAACATCTTCTCTCACAAAACTGGAACCAACAAACATCCTTCCGTCTCCTTTTACATTTCACAATTGCGAAATTCATTTCGACATTTATCATTCATGCATTGTGCAATGTTTGTGCAAGATAGTTTAGAGAGAAGCTGAAAGTGTGCGAAAATACTTTGCACATTTTGAAATGAACCGAAAACGAAAAAAATTGAAATTGTGAGAATGGGGAAAGCTTGCAAGTGTGTAGATCAAAGAAAGTGATGATTCCTGAGATGTATTTGACCGATTGTAACTAAATGAGAAAAGTGGACTTTGAACCGAAAAGTGAGAAATCCCGAAGGTGGATTGAAAGCGAAGACGCTAATGAGTGAAGAATGAACTTTGGACTTTGTGTAGAGCATAATTTGGGTTGGATTTGTGTAGTTCTTAAGAAACAAAAGCAACTGAGAAAAACTGAAGATATCATTGGGAAGATTTGTGTGGAAAGTTATCATATCTGTTCAACTTCGGAGAGAGGTCACCCAGTCCAGTCACAAGGTACGTGCTTTGAAATTTGGGAGTTATTCTTGATTGTACTGGCATTTCGTTATTTGTTATATTATTATTTGTACTTTTACGAGTCTAACGGCGACCGTTTTGTCATGTGATTCTCAATATCAGAGAAGTAGGAAGTTAAGAAGTTACATAAAAATATGAACTTGTGTAGTTGTGTGTGTAACAAGCATATATTTCAGGTGGCACGTGATGAACCAATATTCCTTTCTATTTCGGAATGGCAGTATGGATTTTAAATATGGATCATTGAGCAGTAAAGGAAAGTAGATAAAATTGTCTTTAAAGTAATTGTAATTAGCTGGGATGGGTGCTCCCCCGCAACTCTTTTTAACAAGATGCAAACTCGGCTCGGTAAACATATGCACGTAGTCTTGTACTTGCAAACACAAATGGCATGGTGCAATTACTAATATGTGATTGCAGAACATTTTTGATTTGACTAACGGTTAAGCATAAAACTGCGCATTAAGTGAACTACTCAGCAATTCAGCATCCAGAGATTGCAACAAAATCCATGGATTTGCTTGGGGACTCAAGCATTTTGAACGTTTGAAACATCATGTGAATATGTCATGTGCATTGCGAAGTTCATGAGACCAAGCACTTGACATATTGATACGCATAATTCATTAAAGATTTTAATAACACAGCTGAGTAGTTAAAGATAGCATTCATGGCATATATACGTATTTTACACTTTGTTTTGATAAATTAATTTCCAAAAAGATTTATGGCTGTTTGTAATGAATACTAAATGCGAAGAATATTCGTTCGCATTGGAAGAAGTCTGTCCATAAGTCCAGTCGGTTCACAATTGCATGTTGACCTTACCCCATCATGCAAGTAAATATAAATGCAAAGTGTGAATCTTCACACTCAATAATTGCTTTTCAATTTTGTATGCTACTTTTGATAGATGATGGATTTGTTTCGGAACCCTTCAGTCTGAACTGATTAGGACGTGCAAAATCTTGTATTGTGTAATCATTCAGTAATTATGATTTGCGTCACAGTCAGGAATGGTGGTGCCTACTCGGGTCTCAGGTGTCAGAGCGAAACGTCTTGCTTGGATACAACACAACATGCCTACAAATTGACATTGGCGTGGATAAAAGCATCGTCTCTTTTAGAGGTGCTATAAATTCACATTTTTAAGACAAGAAACTCTTTCTCAGACCGAGATGTTCATGAAATCTTATGACTTTTTTCTCATATTTTTACTCATCTCCAGCCAACTCAAACTTGTACATTTGTCCTTGGCCAATGTTGAACTAGGACAAGTTATCTGCTGACTCAAGCGAAGCTTTTCAGCTTCTCGCCTTACTAATCTTCTCGCCAGTGTGAATCTGAATCTTAAATTCGGACATCGGACTCCACTTTAAATTTGCCTGCATTTGTGCATTTCGTTCATGCGATTAATAATGTGTTACATGTTGGCTATTATGCCAATCCCACCCAGCCCATTATCGTTAAATTTGCAAGATGCAACTTACTGCATCAGATTTTAATATGCATTTTGTATTATATTTATTTCTTCTTGGAATTTTCCGCGACTCGTAACATGCTTGTCATGTTTTTTTGGTCGCGTGATAGTCAAACTAGCAAGCGGATAGGTGTATGCACACAACAAAATAGGAACATTGGTAGAAAGTTACACCAGCCCACAGTTATGTAACGTGTTCTCATGATCCTAGTGTATTTTGTTTTGCTGCAAAACTGCAAAGTTGTTCAATTAGTAAAAAAGCTGAAGCAGCTAATTGTGAGATAGTCTGAGATAGCATTGCTTTTGTCGTTTCCCAGTTCACTTTGATTTTGGTATGTACATAGTTCTGCATGATATGCAGTGCTAGCCTGGCAGGTGACTATACATGGCTGCATCCAACTTCCCCAATCTTCTAATGACACAACTCTCATTCGTGATATCGATATCATCATGCGCTAGTGTTTGACATAAACTTGTCTTGTTAGATGCAACAACACTTGGAAGTGGTGTTGGTGCAGGTTTCTTCTTTTTTAGCATGACTGAAATTATATTATTTGGACATTTGGAGGAATATTCAAGTCGTGATTTAATGGAAAGCATATAATTTAGGTCCGAATTTCATAAAGGTGCATTATCGTGCCGCTTGCTCATAGTATTTTAGCTCTTGTCATAAATACAACTACAAGTACACGTTAAATTTAATATTGCATTGTTCTCCTGCAGTCATAAAATGTGCCTTTGTAACTAATATCTTCTCTACGTCAGAGTGGAGGAATCTTAAACCCGACTGCGAGTGGATTGTATAGAGAACTACGGCTATTCCATATTCCATTTCCAGCAACAACTCAGGGCCGACGTGAACTCCATTAGCATGCGGCCTGCAGAACTTTAAACTGTGGAGGGAGGCGGAGGCCGTACTTTAAAGTAGGTAATTTACATTTTATTTACGGAGACAAAAGACACAACTCCGAACGCAATCTGGTTACGTCTACGTGAGCTAGGATACGTATATGTTTGTCTGGAAAACTGGAGAAAGCAGGTTTTGTTTTTGTCTCATTCATGATTAAAGTTAACTTGTTGACATTTTAATTTAGGATCATTTAATTTGTTGCATCGTTGCACTACTTACGCAGTTATACAATAGCGTCTCGTAAGGAATAACTGTTTTTGTCACTGACGATGAGTGAGGCGGCGGCATTTTTTTCCGATTAGTTTGCATTTGAGTAAGAGTTCACATTCGCAATGAAACCGATTTCTATGTAAATTTGTAGTGTGTGGCGAATGATGAATGACATCATGATGTAATATTATACCCTAATATCATATCAGCATGTATCAGTTGGGCTAAAAGTTGTCGGAGATGTTACATGGCCTTTTAGGTTTGAAATGTCATTGAGATGGTATATTCATGTAAAAGGTACATCACGCCATCTTCGTAATTTAATACTAGCAGCGTAACACGCCCCTAATATTGTCATAATTGTTAATTTTGACACATCGGCAGAAATAGAACATTCGTTGCAGTTTTTCCAGTTAAAAACAAGTTAACTGCAGCTTACAAAAATAACATCCATCCGAAATGAATATCTCTCCATAAGCACATTTTAATCTCGTTCTCCTCTTCTAAACTGCAACATTATGCATTCCCCGAGCAATTATTCGTCAAGCAAGACTCTTCATCAGCCTCCGTCAGTGTCAGTATCACTATTGTTGCGCAATTCATTTTTTAGTGTTGAAAAGTAGAGCAATGAAATCCCAGCCGGCCACTTGAACTCGTTTTTTTGCACATGACTGATACGCGATCTCCTCTGCTCGCTGCTATCCGCACATCTCTCTTAACTTGAACATTGCACAACAACAGAATACATAACATTTACCTACGCAATATGCAAGTCCATGATGCATTTCGATCTGCTTCATTCCAGCCACTCGCTGGTTTTTTCAGTCTGGGAAAAGAGTAAAACTTTCCATGCTCGCGACTCGTTTTTTTGTCACTCGACTCAAGTTGACAGGGGCACTTGTTGACTCCTTCTCATCTACTCTATTCATTCACTTTAGCCATCTTAATCGTAATCGCGATCACAAATAAATATATTCCAATACTCCTCCTGTCCAGCGTGGAGCATTTTCTCCACTTTATTCCATAACCAATTGGAAATAGATGTTTTATTACGAGTAGATACGTTTAGCTCAGCATTTCTTTTGCTTTCTGCGCATTTGTAGCATTCACAAGATCTCAAGCACAACTCTTAAACTCTATGTAGCCAGTTTGGTTTGGTTGGAGTGATTTGGTGATAATGGGCTCTGACTGACTGATAATCTATACATGTCGAATTGAGTGAGCGAACCGTGCAAAATGCTCATGTTATCCTCAGAGTTAAATACATATCGTAGCACAGAGATACTTTTGCATGCTTTAATTATAGCTCATCTCGCATCATCATCATTCAAAGCCATCTCTCGATTCTCCTTTTGTGAGTTTCGATGGCTCGCTTGCAATGGGCCGAATATATTGTGGTGTTTAGTGTTTACAAATAGTGACAACGACACTCATATTCAGTTGATATATTAAGAGGCAACAGACGTTGGGCTTTGAGTTTTACAAGAAATTGAAATGAAACAAAGACGTCAGTTTCTTGTGCGACGAATGGAAGGTGATCACGTAATGTAAGATATAAAAGTAGATTAAAAGGAGTATATGAGTGAGGAACTTCTGACTTTATTAACTTATTGAAGAGGATGTGTGTTGTAGTGTGTACCACCTACCACATGCATGAGAAATCGAAAACTGTCTTTGGTGTGCTTCGTTAATCTTGCGTTGTGTGCTATGTCGGTATGTGAGGATAAATTCTGTGTGTAGCATCTTTGTCATGTTACAACAGCCGTGCATTCTGTCACTTGGATGATTGAGTTCTCATTAAGAATACAAGTGACGCATGCAGACGGTGTAGCATTATAATCTTTTGTTGTTGTTTTTTTCCCTGAAACAGAAAACAGAGCCGTTCCGTGACGATAAAAGCTATCTGTGTTCTGGAGACCAGAGCCGAGGAATGAGCTCCTCTCACATATAAACCATCAACCAATTTGTGATTTGTCGTACAGCAGTACTCATAACATGTTCCAGTTTCACTACATCTTACAGAAAACTCAGAAAAGACTCTTTCCAGAAAAAGTGAACGTGTCTCACCTTCTGCCCCGTTCCTAGTGACTTTATTCTTATGCGGATTCTGCGTGTATTTGTAATGTGAATGAAGAGATGGAGACTAAAACGGAGAAGAAACCTGCTACAACGAAACCTGACGTCGTCAAAAAGCCTAAAAGGTAACAAGAATTTAGTCACCAGTTTTCTGCGACAATTTTTATATTAGTAAAAATAGCAGCATGCGTTCACAATTGACATTTTAGGAAGGTACAATTTCTACTTCTATGCATTTCGTATGTAAAAACATGAATACAAATTAAAATGGTCACATTTTAATAATTTGATGAGGCGAGACAATCCTCCGTTGCAATAAAGGGTCAACGAATGTCATCTTGTTTTTTGGGTACAGCAGGTACCCTACATAGACCCACTCTAGCATTTGTGAAGGACGAAAGTTTGACTACCTTTCAGCCTTATTAATAAGCTCGACTATGACTGCACAGATTAAGTTGGCAGACGCAAGTGTGAGACGCTGCAGCTAGCGAATCACTCTAGTCTCTTGTTATTCTACATTGCACCATTCACAACAACACTTTAATTTATTTCGTCTGCGTCATGTCGGACAACATCTCATAGTTATAAAAATGTGTGTAGGTTAGACATGCGCGATTCACTAGTTGCTTTTCAAATGTAACTGCATTCACATTTACGAAGGAAGCTAATATTTCATCAAAATACCATTTGCGCAGCGCTAATTGTTTTTACCTGGATGTGCGTAAACTTCGCGAAAGGAGAAAAAACATTTGAGTTGGGGTTAAAGTCTATTGGTTTAGGGAAGATTATTGCATTTGAGCAGAGTTATAGTTGGGTGAGAAGAGAGCAAAAAAGTATATATTCATCTGAAATGCTTGCTTATATATATTTCTTAGGATTAGTGCGCTACCTACTTTCATGTTTGAGTTTTCATCAGTCGAGTCTTTGTTGCTTCATATTGGAATTGATAAACTTGTGTGGATTATGCTTCTTGACTTCTCATCTTGTTTCAAAAGTTGAAGAAGGATAGGTTTCCTCTGCATATCTTCAAATGTTGAGAGAGATTTCTCGAAAAGATGTCTACGTGACTAGAGACACTATTGGAGGGATACACAAAACTTGTCTTCTTGTAGCATATTATATGCAGACACGTGGAGGTACCCAAAAGTATCGAAATATGGGAGACACTCGTCGAGTAAAAGTGTAATGTGCATCTTATCAAAGGATGCATATGAATGAAGATCTTGTTTAATTATAACACACGAGCAGAATGAGTGTTTGAAAATGTACGATCTGGCGATCTCGTAATGTAAATGTGAGCTAGATAGAACGGGATAAACATATTTTGGTGGAGCAGGAGAGAACAGCCTTGTGCGAATGACATGTTTCGTTCATGATCCTAATCTTTGCGATGCGTGTGCGTATTGTGCGTACGCGTAAAGAGGTAATAATGTCTACTGCAGACGAAACAAAAACAGATCATTTATATAAACACACTCTTGGTTCAGCATTATTGTCGAGAGCGAAGTCTTGCTCTTTTGTACTTTGTTCTCCCATCTCCCATCAACTTCATGTCGATATGTAGATACGCTCTCATCATTCACTTCCAAACTGAATAGGCAACCCCAGTCGCTATTCTTCTAGTCTGCATTCATGGGCCGGAAGCTAGCACGCACAAAAGAAAAAAAATCTTTACGCGTGTGGAGTCGAGTAGTGAAGATATGAGAGTTTTTTTTTCTGCCAGGCCAGACAGTCAACACAAAAGCCAAACTTTTATACGCATGTGCTCTGAACTTTTGGCCAACTGCTCGGTTTTTAGACGTATGTTCTAAATTTTTCCACATCCACAAGAAAAATGTAAGGAAAGGGTTCAGCGATTAAGTTAATCGTAACGTTAGTCGTAAGTGGAAGGAAATCAAAGGAACATTCACAGTTAAAATGTTCAGCTATGTCAACTCCCAACACTAACCAGCGTTGTGTTGTCCACTTTTGAGACTAGAGAGTCTCGTTATCATTTACGTTCCATTGTGCCTCTAATCAATAATGAGCGAAATCAGAAAGGTTCTTGAAAATAAAACGATCACTTTTGTTTCGACAAAGATCGTTAGGGCGCATATCATCTGTACAGATTCTACATGCATTCAGTGAAATCCTTGGAGGTCGATGCCTCATCGATGCCTCGATGACATTCTTGGCATACGGAACAATGCGTCTAGAAAAATGCAAAATAGAATGAATCGGACATCGGCGACTCGCCATTATCATCATTCATCCTAATGCAATGGCCGGTTGCGATTGACGTCATCACATCTCACAATTCTCACAAGTTTGTAAAAACTGTTTTGCCACTGTTGATTCAGTTGGATGGCTGGCTCTACTGCTGGGTGGCAGGGCTCTCTCACTCAACTGCGAACTCTCTGCGAATGAAGGAAACTTGTGTTTTCAGCGATTGTTGTTTGAGGCAGTTAAATAAATGGAATCACTTGAATATGTACTATGCCTCCTCATGGGCAGTTCGCCCATTTAATTCACCTGGCACAAGAACTTACTAAAATGCTACCAAACACAATAAGTTGTTTTGAAAGGAGGATAGTGCACACTCTCTCCGGCAGAGCTACTCAAGTTTTCCACGTGCAGGGGTCAAAACTATCGTAGGTAAAAACTAAAATGCATCAAAATTCATGCAGCCACACGTGGAATCTCGATTAGGTAGACAAATGCATTGTTATCCGCTCTTCTATTCGAAAACGGATATTCAGAATGATAAGGTCTAAAATGTGAAGAATGGAGGAAAAAAGTGTGCGAACCTTTGGGTGCAATCACAATGAAAATGTTACACGTGTGGATGAGAGGCGAAGAGGGGAATGTGAATTAACTTTGACTTGCATTTCATTCTTAACAAAATAAAATGTTTTCTTCACATGGATTGCACAGATTTGCAAAAACACATTAAAACGGCTCCGAAGTAACCTTTGCAGCCATAGCTGGAAAAGGAGGATAATAAACATGACACAAAAGAAGTCAAGGATGATCAACATGAATGCGCATTAAAAACAACGTGAGCCACACGTTTCACCACCACTCCTCAGACTACCAGACATAATATCAATCAATATTGAATATATATTCATACTCTCATTTCATTCCCTAAAAGCCTACATCTGCTTCAATCCAGTTCTCATTGAGACTTTCTGAATATCACATAAAAGCAACATTTTCAGCAATGATTTGTAAATCTCAGATGGAACGACGTCACCAGCATCAATTGATGATACGCCGATTATCGTCAGAGGGTGAAGAAAGCTCTGATTATGGAATCTAAGAAAATATATAAACAAAAATCTATGAATCCATAACATGACATGGACACGATAGACAAGGACAAGACTCTCTCATGAAAGTGACATGCGCAGATCTTGGCAGTGAACAGAGCATTCATTTCATACAATTAGAATTAACGAAAGAAACGTTTAAAGTTTAAATATTTTATTCGGCGAGTCGTTGAACTTGAGATGTTCGCCCAAGTTAGGGAAATGCCATTTTCTTTTTAAAAAATAAAGCTTATTTTTTCTCAATAAATATAAGTTCTACTCAAAATGAGCAATTTGTAGCAATTATTCAGTTATTCGTTCAATCTCGGGTCGTGGTTCCAGGTTGCGGTATAAATCATCGTCATGCGTCAAATAGTGATAAATCAACACTCGACTCTTGATTGGCTTGGCGTAAAGAATTTAAAGGTTTTAGTCTGTGTTTCTATTCAGATGTCTTGTCATTCTTGTCAATGCCATTCGCCAAGCTCTACTATGAACAATTATGTAACCCAGCCGTAGTACTTGATATATATCAAGATAGGAAGCTATATTTATATGGTTCCTGCCTTTCCCCTATCTTTCTGCTCAATTTTGCTGATAGGATTGGAATCGAAATTGGAGTTTGGAATAACACACGGCAAACAAATATTGCCGAGTGGAAAGCACGCGTTAAATTCGTGACAAATCAGATACGAGTTTTTCCTCCATGCAACATTGTGCACATATCTCAACTAAAGCATGTGTGTGACTGTTTGTTTCCCTATCTCAACACATCGGAGCAACTCATCGTCAGAAAAGTTTGCAAACTTGAAACAAACGTACATAATTGTGATTAGAGGATATCTGCCTTATGATAGGAAATACGTTTACGAGAGTACTTTTTGCATAAAGCAATTTTATTTTATGGTACAATCAAGGAAATTACATAGATGAGATCCTCTAAATCTTATCATTTCTCTCTCACCCTCAAAGTGCAACTCATGTGCTCATGCAAACTGCTCGAAAAGGTAGAGGAGGAGCGTCTGATTCTCAGAGAAAAACTGATTGTTCGAGTCTCGCTGCCAGCCAGAGCTGCTTTTTGTCAAAAGGAGAAAGGTAGCTCGTAGGTGTGCTCACTTCAAAACCCCTCTGTCTTGTAACGCGTTACATTTTCATGGGGACTCTTGAGTATCGTGTCGGTATGTGGGATCATCAACTCACCTCTTTGCCTTCTACTGTTGCACACACAAAATAGAACAATGTTGCGCAGACTCCGCACTCAGATAGCAAGCGAATACGCCAAAATCATACGAAACAAACGGTGAAAGTTTTGCATTTGCTGCCGAAGATATGTCAAATCTAATTCCAAGTTTTCAGCAATAAAATCGTGATAATAATCTTAGATAGGATTCAAGTGGCACATAAATTTATTTCACATTTTGTGACCGAAAACAAGTTTTTCGTTTCGATTGTTGATTGTGAGCGCTACGGAAGGAATGAATCATGTTGAAAGCTAACGCTAACCATTATCCTCCGCTAATTCCTGCACGCAGCTCTCGAAACACGGAGAAACGTCGAGAGAGGTCCAAGGTCGCGGCAAGATGTCGACGTGGAAAGGAGTCGGAGATTTTCACGGAGCTCTCCAACTCGCTCCCAGTCTCGGAAAGCTCAAGGGCGAGTCTGGACAAGGCGTCTGTGATGAGGCTCACCTTGTGCGACCTCAAATTGAAGGAGATGATTGAGAGTGGTGAGGAGACAAAGAAGAAAATTTAATTTTCTTTTCTCTATACTTCATTACGATTCATTGGAATGAATGTACAAGCATGGATATTTTGGTTGTAGTTGAAGGGTTGAAACAAAATCAGTCAAAGATTGGAAATTTGAAGGATGTCGATGACTTTGAGGCGTTGATCAACAACGCCGTGTCAGGCTTCGTACTCGTCTGCTCATGTGATGGAGACGTGATCTACGTTTCCGATGGAATTGCCTCGTGCTTGGGCTTATCTCAGGTGAGTCAAGCCATACCCTCCCACAGGCAAAACCATTGTGTCGATTGCGTAAAATGTTTTGAAATTGAAATGAATTTTATTTTGACACATTTGTAGTATGAGGTAATGGGCCAGAACTTGCTTGAATACTGTCATCCATGCGATCAAGGAGATGTGAATGAGATGCTGATGATGACAAGCAGCAGTGGTGGGGGCAACAAGTTGGCGTCATCCTCGCCCGATGTTGAATCAAGGATTGGCTTGTTCCGATTGAAAAGCACGAACAGCACAAGGGGCCGGAATGTTCATCACAGAACGTCAAACTACAAGGTACACACATGCATCCTAACTACATACAACAGTCACCGTCTCATTGATAACTATCGTTTTTAGTTGATCGAGTCGGGGAATATGAATGAGCGTGCGATATGAATTCATTTGAATCTAAAATGGTGAGGTTTGTTGGTTTGTAGGTTGTCTCCTGCTGTGGACGTGTGTTCACAGGGGACGTGAGCTGTGGAACGGGAGATCTTTCCAAGAAATGGTTTGTTGGTGTCTGTGAGCCATTGCTTCATCCGTCAGATGTAGATATTCCCTTGAATAAGCAAACCTTCTTGAGTAAACATTCACCGGATATGAAATTTGATTATGTGGATGAAAGGTAAAAAAATAATAATTTTCTACCAAATAGAAATCTGCGCTTTTAGATGAGCAAATGATGAAATTTTGGTTTTCTTTCCGCAGCATTTCTGATTTTATGGGATACAAAGAAAAGGATTTAGTCGGAAAGAGCTTATTCGATTTCTACCATGCTGGCGATGGAGACGGCGTTGCAAGATCATTCAAGTCTTGTAAGTTCAATGTGTAATTCAAATACAAAAATAGAGGAAATTTTGAAGAAAGCGAAATTCATTTAATTACTTTTTGCATATGCACAGTGTATTCCAAAGGACAGACAGTTACAGAGAGGTCGAGATTTTTAGCGAAAGGAGGAGGCTGGGTGTGGGTGGTCACACAAGCCACAAGTATCAACAACAATGCTGGGAAACCAACCTCCATCGTTTGCATTCATTTCTTGGCCAGGTATATTTGAATGGACAAATTATTTATTCTAAAATTTGAATCCTGCAGAATAAAGAATATAAATTTGTGTTTGTTGCTGTAGTGGAGTGGAATGTCCAGACGAACTTCTCAGCCACGTTCAGTTGAGAGACGCAAATGATCCAATTCCAGTGAAGCCTGTCCCAATTGCTGTCGAAGCGTGCAAGAAGCAGCCCCTTCACGAGAGTACTAATTTGCAGAAGGACATTATTCCAATCGTATCCCTGCCTGTGGCGCCCACAACTCCTGCACATTCTCCAGAGCCACTCGCCGTGAGTACGTTCGCGGGACCGATCCTCAGCAAGCCAACTCCAAGCACGGCTAAAATCTTCGCCCCAAGAACGGAAGACATGGATTCAGGGTTCTTGATGCCTGTCAATGATACTCTGATTGTGACGAAAGACGAGCCCGCAGACTTGACTCACTTGGCCCCAATCGCTGGTGACGAGTGCGTCTCGCTCAGCAACGTTCCTTTGCTGGATGACCTTCTCGAGTGGTTGGACGTGGCAGACATGGAGTACACTGTACTCGAAGGATATGATGAGCCACTGCCGCTTCCACTAATTGCGGCCATTTCCGACACCCCGATTCCAATGAGCCTAACAATGTCGCCAACAACGAGTGAGATTTTCGTGAAGAACGATGTGATTTTGGGGAGTATGCCAAGTCCTCAATGTGATTCTCCGCTGCTAATGCGCAACATCGACCCAAACTTGATGTCATCTCAGGATCCATTGTTGCTCTCTCCATTCAAGACGTCTTCACCTGAGCCATCGCCTCCGTCGACATCGGCCTCTTGCATGGACATCCTCAATCCTGATTTGTTTTCCAGTCTCTACGACAAGGAAATTGGTGGCGGCGGTGGAACCTTGAGCTCATCTGATAAATGCAAGGATGGAGGATTCGATGAACCCTTCTCCGGATTCCCCATTGTGTCCGACTTCCATGAGCAACTATTTTCCCCTGGTGCAACTCTAGACGTGGTGAACGTGGGCAAACCCACGAGTCCACTTGTACATTCTTTGGTGATGGACACCGGTGGCAGTGCTGGACCAAGACTGGGAAGCAAGCTAATGGCAGTAGACGGGCTACATAATTCTTCCGGACAACCATACGGAGCAGGAGCGAAGGAGGCGGAAACAAGTCTTGGAAGATTGAAGTACATGGTCACCAGCAACAATCATCACAGTCCAAGTTTTGATGAGATTGGACAACCTCGAATGGATGACGATAGGCAACCACCTTGCAAAGTAGCCAAGTCCAGTTTCTCTGATCAAATGAACAAAGTGTGGCTGCATCCTGCCGGTGAAACACCTCCTCAGCCACCATGGAAGATTGTTGGCGTTCCACAACACTCACCACCACAATCACTGATATGTTCCCTTGGAACACCTCTGCCAACAAAGCGTTCAACTTGCATTTCGACAGGTACGCAAACATTCCAGTTCCGTGCCCATACTTTGGATCAACGACATCTGAAGTATAGGCAGCTGCTTAGAAATCCTTTGGTGATCCAGGCGCTGATGAATCGTACGCTGACTTCGGCAACTGGACAGAACTTGGGAAGGAAGGTGATTTTGAAATTCAAATTCGATGCGAAACAAATAATTTTTCACTACAACAAAAGTCGTAAATGAGGATTTTTTTGTGTTATTAGCGGAATTTCCTCGGGAAACTACTTACAAACGGTGGCCATATGAGGGCTGGAATGGGTCTTTTTGGTAGCTGCGACATGTCATCTTTGGTGGAACTAACTAATCAAGATTGCGAGGTAAATGCTCCGCTGGAATCCAAGCCACTTCTTGATGGACCAGACATCCTCACAGCGCTGGACACTGCCGGCCACGCAACCGACGTGGTATGATCATTTCCACACAACTAATTATAAGCGAGATTGTTTTGGAGCGCAGTGACGGACGGAACTCGAAAAGGGATAGTTAAAAGGGTAGCAACAGATCTTTTAATCATTTCGGCTTTTAATGATGAATGTATTTAAGAGCCTTTTTAGAGAAGCCAGACCAACGTAAAATCGGGATATTTTCCATGGGTAGCTAGGATGGTCAATGCATGCATTTAGGAACATCACCTGAGGCACAGTTACAAGCTACAGCTTATTAGTATCGACTTAATGCAACAAATATATTGCAAATTGTTTTTACGTTAGAAAACAAGGTATACCTTTTATGTAAGCGTAATAAAAATACAAAATATAGAATATTGTAAAACTAAGGTTGAAATTGAAACAGCAAAAGTCATTTCACGTTCAGAAAATGAATTCTTGGGAACAATTAGAGTAAGATAGGTTGTACGCATGCTGTGTTCAGATTTGACAAAGATGATGCATTACAGTGGAACTAGCGGATTTCACTAGTGTGAGCTTAATTCTAAGAAGCTATCCTCTTGTTTAATACATTTTAAGTAAGTACCGCCGACCGAACATTATCCTGAGCTCTGCCAATAACGATAATTGCCCAGCAAACTTGGCTATACAATTGATCCACATTTAAGCGTTCATTATAGAACCTGCCAATAGTTTTTCTCTGTAGTCTGTGAATTATAGATTTAACGTATCGAAATATACTTGTTTTAAGCAAAATAGCAGAAACTTGTAAATCAATCAGAATTTGATTTTTGCCTTCCTTTCCGATGTCAATTTTTAGGTGAGTCAGGCAAAAGGTGAAAGCATGTTTAATTCGTCGTGAATTTGAATAAGGTTATTGCGTGTGCGTCAGCATGTTTTCTGGGAGTTCTATTTTATTTAGTGTTTTGTCGGACACTTTTAGAGCAATTATTTACTCTTCTGTCCGGGAACATGAGTCAAATCAGATATACGTACACACTTTTGTTTCTTATTAAAAAATGGTAGAATATCAGTTGTGTAGAAGTAACTTAAGATAATGAAAGTTTTATTTCAGTAGAAATTAATACAACTTAATTATGGTAAATAAATATTACTTTAATTATAGATTATACACAGATTATATATATATATATATACTATATAAAAAATAGAACAAAACCTTGCTTACATTACATAAATAGATTTTATGACAACGATAAAAAAGAATGTAATAGAAAGTTGTGGTGCGGGAGTGTGTGGTGGGGACAGGGGACGGAGGTGAGGTAGAAGTCGATTAAAGATGTATAAATTTTATGAAAATCATTCCTTTGTTGAAGAAGAAATACTTTATTTAGCGGAAATAAATTGTTCTTACAAAATCTACTTAAGTCATCATCGGTAACAAAGTTTTATAGAGCTTCTCTTTACAGCTCATAACATCATCAGTAAATTTATTTTTCGTAGTCTTCCATGTCCCCTTGCAACTTACATATTTCACTTTCACATTTCAAAGGAAATCATAGATCACGAGTGACAAACATAATTTAAGTTACAAATAGATTTTTCTGATCGTCAAAAAATTTCGTGTTTGGTACTCAATATCATGACTAGTTTATTTTTTAGCATCTCATTCGTTTGGTTCTGGTTTCATGGTAAACGTTACCACTTCATTGACGTATCATATAAATATTAACTTAGGTCAATCATCCTCCTCAGTCCATCACACTTACACAACATTGTTTCAATTACATTTTTTGCAAACTTTTCCACTCGAATGGCAACACATTTCTATTTTATTCGTGATGGCGGATACAATTTAATGGCAAGAACATTGAGACGGAATACATTTACTATTTTGTGTTTGTTCCGACAAGTTAAGATCAGGATTGCTTATGCTAAATATATGAGTATATAAATCTTGTTTAAAAAGCGAAAGGGTGCATTAATTCCAGTTTGGTTTACGATCCGAACAAGTTACGCATTTATCCTAAATCGACTTCCTTAATTAAGGTTACATAAATTTTCGCTAGATTTCTTTACATTGAGCTAGAAGATTGCATACGTGTCCTAAAATACTTAAATGCATTTAGTAGAAAGTACTTAAACACAGCTTAGGCTACGGACTCGTCGTCCTCACTTTTTGTTTTCACTTTTCTCTTTCTCAACTCCGACGCGCTGTCCTCCTCTTCCTCCTTCTTCTTTGGAATGTTTTCTTTGTCCTCCTCGACAGCGGAGTCGCCGTCCTTGGAACTCCTCCCATTTGTCTTCTCACTGTCTGGATCCAACTCGGAAAAGTCGTCGTCGTCTTCATCCTCGCCTTTCACTTTCACAACTTTCGTAGTCTCGTGTCCTTCTCCAGAGAGAACCTCATATTCTTCGGAAGTTCTCCGCTCACTTTTCCCTTCGTCCTTCTTCTCTGGTTTCCCACTTTCCTTCTCCTCTCCTTCTTTTCCAGTTTTCTCCGGTGGTGAAGAGGGGGTAGCTACTGGCACTGGAGAACACTCGGGATCCTCCAGTTTCTCCTTTTCTCCGTCTGGACCTTTCTTCCCCTTTTCGCCGTCAGGATCCTTTTTCTCCTCTGATTTCTGCGTTACTAACTTGCTCCCTTCACACAAAATAAAAGTTTTCAAATTAAATTACAAACGAAAACTTAATTTCGAAATGACCCAATTTAATGAAGAGGATTTCTTACTTTCTCTCATCAGCCTTTCCTTCGCAAGAGCCCTCCTCTCCTCCAGAGTTTTGGCAGCACTCGAGTCATATCCGACATGGACGACGACTTGTTTTGGAGTGAAAAATTTGTACCACGACAGGAAGGCAATCACAGACAAGAAGAAGAGATTCGTCAGCACGCCCACGCTCGCAGACAACACTGGCCAGTGGAACATGAAGTAGCGGAGTCCGGTGAAGTGAGCGTGAATCCTCAACGCCGCAGTGTACACCTCAACATGCTGACTCTTGACCTTAACCATCGCCTCCGTGACAGGTCTCATTGGATCCTCCTCAAATCCGGAGAACAGCTCGACGCCCACAGCCTGCTTCTCCTCCGCCGACCCTGACATGAACAACGGGGCGAACATTGTCGTCATAATCGACTGGAGCAAAGGGGACTTGTAGTGGAGCATGGCTGACCGGCAGCTGCTGTCCATTACCACTTTCTCCGCGTCCTTAAGTTCCAGGCAAACCATGAACATGCCCACCTCCTGATTTCTCCTCGACTCCGGCATATCCAGCTCAACGAGAATTCGATAAGGTTGGCCCACCATCAGCAACTGCTGTCTTCGGGTGAGGGTCACATTCGCTGTGGGATACGTGCACAGACCTTGTTCCCTCCCGCAAGACTCGTACTGAAGATGCACTGGGCGCGTGTGCTGGATCGCAGGCATGTAACTGTAGTAGAACGCGACGTAGAGGAACACTGCCATCCACAGGATGGCGGTGACGGTTAAAAGAACGATTATAGCTCGGTAGATTGTCTGCTGTGCCGTTAGGACGATCGCAGTCGTCTTGTCACGGTAGGATGGAAATCCTAGTAATCTCGCTATCAACTGGCCCGCCATCGTCACTTTATATTTATTTCGTATTAACTTTCAAAAGCTAATTAGAAAAAACTGAACACAATAATTTAAAACAACTTATTCGTTGCAAGTTTTTTATAACAAAGTTTACAAACTTGGTGAGTCTGCTTGTTGCTATATTTTCGCCATATCAATGAAATCCATACCATACCAATCTCCAGGATGCATTTTTCATTTTTAGTTTAGATATTGAGAAGAAGGCTGTGTGATAAATGAGAGAGATACGTGTGATACGATATCGAGCAAAGGTCACACTCGCTCTCACTCATGCTCTTCTCGGGTCCGAGTCCGAAGTTCCCTTTTTGAACACTGCAGACGAAGATAAGGTGGAAAAACTGGAAAGTTGACATAATTCATCTGTGTTGTCAGTATTGCGTGTCGCAGGTGAGGTAAGCAGTATGAGTCATGGACGCTCACAACAGGCCACTTTTGTTTCTCACACTCTCTCGTCTTCCGAGTTCCAAGGGACACCGAAAGTCAATGATATTCGAGAACCACAATGAACTTTCCTCTTGTCTCCTCGACTTTTCGTACTGGAGTGACGAGACGAGACAGCTAGCTGACGTTCACTTCGCTATACGAATACGAATGATGTCCAGTATTGAGCAAGATGATGTTAGAGATGAAATATCACATCATCTTTGCCATAGTCCAATCTACTCTGGAAATAAAATACAGAACATGTAGCAATCTAGCAATATGTGTTCAAAGATCTTTTCCACATAATATGCATTCTGTGGATATAATTTTGTAGGAAAGTGTCGAGTTCATGTTGACACGTACAAAATGTGATAAATCAAAATCTTGTGCAATCGTAACGGGGAGCGAATCATGCGTATCTTCAAGTTGGAGCAATCACACAAAATCACACTCATCATGCATTTCAATCACAAATTTCACGTATCCAATCTCGCCGTTATAAATTGAAGAAAATGTTCGGGTACAAATTAAAGACAAGAAAAAGAGGAGAACATTGCACCTCGCTCAACTCGAGCTCATAAAAACTGCGGAGCATAATTTCGTAGCCAATTTCGCCACATAATCATTGGACGTAAAATACGTCACTGTCGAACGGGAAAACCTCATTGAATTACACAAGAGAATCGAGAATATGATTTCCGTCCGACTTCCTCCATTCATGAACCTCTGCGATTGCTACATTCCTCAATGTTATACATCTTCGCAAAAAGTAGTAATTTCCACCAATATTTTTTACATGAGCACATCAGTAAAGCATACATTATAAAATCTAAATTACCTTGTCAAATCTCTCTTTCAACATGTTTCACTTTGACTGCGGTGGTGTGGAGAAGAACAAATTGCAATTGCGCTCAACTTATCAAAGTCAAAGTTATTACATTGCTGATGGCTGAAACTCGTATTTTTGTCGCTTCACATTCAACATTCACCAAATCAGAACACAAAAGCTTTCAGAACGAAAATATTTTCGTTTATAGACCCACAAATCACAAATATACGTCCCTAAACCCTGTCTCAGCTGAAGGGAATGATTGTCTATGCACAATTATTATCAAGTTTAATGTCATGAATGAGAGTTGTGTACCTAAGCCCATTAACAGATTTTTGTGTGTTGCATTTACATACGTGTACTCACATCGACACATCTCTCTCTGTGTGTCTGAGGAGAGCAAAGAGCATGCAAGCACGCATACAATCACATCACAAAATCACAGAAGCAGTTAGGATGATTGAATGGAAATAATGGAGCGAAGGGAGTGAATAGAGTAATTAAGTGATCTCGTCAAACTGCAAAAACGAGATGTGTATCAATAACATGGGACCACCTCGTCACAACTTTACGAGATGAGATGATGAGCTGAGCTGACGCAAACATATAGACTCAAAATATTTGGTGTTCATGAATCCCAGTAGAAAAACATACTTTTCTCTGATGTCTGAACTACTAAATATTTATGCAGTCGAAAAGGAGCACATGTGTGCATTGTGCATCCAACCCAAGCTCCAATACATGACACTCTACATTTTATTCTATGCAAATAGCTACATCAAAAGATGCATCACATTCACATCATTTCTCTCTCTCTCTCGCTCCTCTTCTTCTCTTGATCACATCACAACGCAATTAGCTAGAAATCAAGTGTTTCACAAGAAAAACATGAAATTCTTGAATTCAGCGGTGTTTTCTTGAAATTCTTGCTCCGCTCAAGACCATATGGTTTTTTATATCCTCGAGCTGTACACGTTCGAGTGGGTGGCCTGGCCATACACATCAAGACATAAGAGATGCACATCTTCTCTCAAACTCCACACTATTCTCCTTCTCCTCTCTCTCTCTCGAATATCTTTTTACGTAGGTGGAGGTCTCTCTTTACATTCACAAGTCGACATCTGATGTGAAAATGTGTGCAGAGAGCAGAGAGCATATATGAATGCATGCGTTGAAGAAGGATTGGTTAACAGTCAGACGCGAGTGGGGGTCTGCACTCTTGCACACACATAATTCCATACTTTTTAAAGGAGTGTGTCTCAAATGCACATCAGTAGAGCTTGTGTGAATGTGAATCCACTCCACCCGATGAACCGGAGGTGGACTTGCCACAAGAGGTATTAGCAACAACGGAAAGGCACGACATGCTACGGATTACATGGATGGCCATCCC
Organism: Heteromurus nitidus; assembly: GCA_034687055.1. Taxonomy (NCBI): domain Eukaryota; kingdom Metazoa; phylum Arthropoda; class Collembola; order Entomobryomorpha; family Entomobryidae; genus Heteromurus; species Heteromurus nitidus. Next base: position 92,051 of record JAQFZW010000071.1, on the reverse strand, counting down.
CAACGTGTGCACCGGATTGTGTAGAGAAATGCGGCGGAGTTGAGAGAGCATGCGACTAGACGAGCGATCCCACAATGAACGAACACCAAGTGCATTTGAGGGTATAAAAGGGATCATAACATATATTTCGTATTTGAAGGTGGATGTGATGTGGATGTGAAGCGTGAATGAGAGAAGAGTGCGGGGAGTCGACTGCACTTTTCTCCTGATCGAGGTTCGAGGTAGGTAAGTTGGCATAAGTAAAGCACATAAATGTATGAGCTGACAAAATCCTCCCTTGCGCTGCACTTTCTTGTGTGCACATGAACAAGGCGAAGGAGAAGGCTACAAAGTTTTGATGGGAGCAGAATAAGGGGTACCGGGTTTGCCGTCTTTCGGCCTGCTTCAGATGACTTTTCTGCTCTTTCAAAGGGGAAACAAACAACTCAACCTATCTATCTATAGGTATCTATGTTGTGTGTCTGCTTGTGTGCTTGTCTGCATATGGCATCAAGTAAAAGAGAGGAGAAAAGAAGTGTTTTTGTGTGAGAGAGTTTGTCCAAATAAAATAAATATAGCGAGAGGGAAGAGGAGAGAGAGAGAGACCATCGCACACACAAACACACACAAAATATATATTCCGAGTCAGAAAACTCACGTTAAGCATAGTCAAATGAGGGTATGAATGCAAGGCAGAGCATAGCACTTTCCCTTGAACACAACATACCTCATTACACTAAAAGATTCGCCTTTTTACACGAGAGAAACTTAAAGCTTAAGCTCTCAACATGATCATCATATCATCATCAGCATATCCTTATTGAGTCCGTACACACAAACTCTGTGTCTTCTCTCGCTCGCTCTTTCATACTCGTGCAATATTTACAATTTTACAAGCCCACAAAATATATCTCGTCTCTGATTAAACTTTATACATATTTGGGCTTTCTTGATGTGTCCATCATCATGATCATCTTGCACTAATGTTACAATTGCAGCAGCAGCTCTCCTCTTGTGTGCTCGTCGTGTGGTGAGTGGATGTGGATGGCGGTGGCTGAAATATCATATTTTTCGTTTTGTATCCCAACACAAAAATATAGCCAAAAAAGTGAAGTGAGAGAGAAGCTCTGTGTGTGTGTTTGAGTGTTAGCAGAGAGCAGCAGTCCTTCTTCTTTTCTGCCTTTGAGAGAAGAGAAGGAGAGATGTGAAAAATGTATGAAAAACGAAGAGGCAATATATAGGCTCAATAAAAATGTAGAATATGCGTGCAACTCACTTTACTTCTCCGCTCTTGTGCGATACAAGTTTTTTTTTCTCTCTCTCATTTATCGTGTATTGTGTTTGATACGATGAAAAAAGTGGATTACAAGATTTTTGTGCATGGCGAATAAAGAAGTGAGATGAGAAGAAGGTGAGCAGAGAGCAGAGCACACAAAAGTGAGGTTATTTAGATCTCTCTTCCTTTCCTCCACACATTAAACACACACACACACACACATATACATATTATATGCCCTCATAGTCACCATAAACAGTCCCATTTTCTCTTTCCCATCTCTCTTCTATTTATTTACCTTCTCTCCTTCCGCAAAAAAAAATTGTAAAAAATAATTCCTAGTTCCCGACTCCACTTTTGTACACTCATCACTCATCCAAACACATTTCTCAGCAAAATTAAACGTCATTTGTCAATGGACGCGGAGGAGTAAGTTCTTCTTTCAATTTTAATGTTTTTTTTTCATATAGAATTTGTGCGGATCAAAAAGGGCTAAATTGTCGAAAATTGTAATGTGTTTTAGGAAATGAGATGGCGAGGGAGTGGGGGGATTCCACTTCTCAACAATCTCATCAACTCTCACTTGACCACGGCGCTGCTGTTGTTAGCTGACACAGCTCTGAGCTGACCATCTCTCTCATCGTTGTTTACCACAAAAAAGGAGAAATTGGTCGTGTCCTTTTGCTTTGTGGTCGTCAATAAAGTGGCTTAATTTCTCGCAAATATCATTCACTCTTTTCGCTAAATGGATTTGCACAGAGAATGCACGTTATGAGTTATGACACGATTGCCCGAGTGTACGCAGAAGATAAGCATTGATTGTGACAAATCATAGCCTATCAACAAAAGCCAAGATTGGACACGAGGACTGCCTTCCATTTGCAAAAGTTTACGTTTTGAATGGTGCCCTCAATAAAACACACATTTATACAAATGTCTTTTTACGTGTAAAAAGGTGTGTGTTGATTTAAGTTTCCGTAAGTGCGCAAAAGTGTGGTGAACGTGAAGCCCCAGTTGCTTTGTTTTCATGGAACGGATCAATCAAGGCAAACACACACACACACGATGAGGATGTTGCTAGAAATAGGATGATTCATCATTTATGAGCAGACAGGTATATCACATTCACGCAGTAAGGGTTCAAAGTGTGGAGTAAAGTTGAGGAGTATACGACTGCTAGTGGCTTACCACCACCTTGAATCATCATTCATTTGGCACGTGACGTATCTAATAAAAAGTGTGCAATTAAAACAAATAATTAAGAAATGAGTCAGCGACGACGATAACGATCTTTCGGAGGAAACGATTTGGATCAATTCTGAACAATTTTTGCTCATATCTCTCTACTTTTGGCCTTAAGTCAAAGTCAGCACAGATGCATGCATAACTTCTTGCGTAACAAAGTGCAAAATTATATTTCTTCTCTGATTCCCGGAGGTGCTTTATTTTCAAGGGAACTATGATTTCTCACAAATGATAAATGAAGTGGGAAAATATGGTGAGTTATCATTGTGTGAATGTGAAGTGGTGCAGTCTCCAGTTGCCTCCGCTCCTCTTATGGACTCGACTGATAACGCGGCGTGGTCTTCTTGCGGACACAAGGGACCACGTCTTCTGGAATAAGTGAATTATGACTATTTAGCTCAAACTACTTTGTTGTCAAAATGAGAGGAACTTAAAGTGAAAACACATTCGAGTTGAGAGAGTGTGGAGTGTGGAGGAATTGAAGGTGAACAGTGGAATTTGAGACAGTGTTTTGTGCGTAAAAACAAGGAACTGGAGAAGTCATTGATCATGGATGAGGCAGAGAGACGGCTGAAGGAGCTGGAAGGGCTCTTCCTCAACGGCCCTTTGAGACGGTCTGGAAACGGGGATGCGATCGCGTTCAGCATCGAAACTTTGTTGGACATTGTTCTTGTGCTGTATGATGAGTGCAGTAACTCCTCCCTCCGGAGGGAGAAGACTGTCACAGACTTTTTGCATCTCGGTAATTAAATCCTCCCTACTTTTTTTTATTAAAAATCCTTTTAAATGTGCCATATTATCATGTCTCATGTCATATCATACTTCGGAAATGTGTCAGGGGAAAAAACTTGTAAAAAGGCATAATCATAATAGCAAATTATCAGATTAGAATTGTGTCAGATTTCACAGCATTTTGCTACAATTGCAAAAAGGCTTCAAGTATATTTCGAGCAGGTGTGGAAGGTGTTGAATTCACATTAGGAGGCATAAACTCTGAAAATGTGTTGTAGACTTTTATGTAGTTTCCTGTTTCTCAGCCAGCTGTGAAGTGTCAGTCTTTTCAGTTTTGATATGAGATATTTTTCTGAAAACTGTGCAAAAGCATAAAAGGAGTTGTGTGAGTTAAACAGAGCATCGCTCAACCGAGAAACAGGATATATAGACCGAGCGAGCACACAAGAGCACACACACATTTTTTATTCGTGTCATTCGAGAGGAAAACGAGTGTAAAATTGTGGAGCTTTTTTAAAAAAAATGAAAATGACGATAAATCACATTTTTACAAGAACAAGGGAATGCAGAGTGGAGGAGTGGAAAAATGTGTAATTAAGATGCGACATTGAAGGAAGCCTTAAGATACACATTTATATGCAAATTGTGTATATCCGTTTCATGTAGGTTGTAGGATTTGTAGGTGCGCACTTTAATGTCGAAGTTGACTGATTGCAAAAGCTCGTAAAAGCATGAGTGGTGGATAAGGAATAAAATTAAAATGAAAAAATAATTAAAAATGTTTTTGAGTAAAAACGGTTTTCCTTTTCTTCGTCTTGAAAAATGTTTGTAGTGAAACCGGTCGCAGCTCGAGTAAAGTCACTCCGTCTGTCTGTCGATGACTTTGAAATTCTGAAGGTAATCGGGCGGGGTGCATTCGGCGAGGTGGCTGTTGTCAAGATGAAAAAGTCGGAGAAGGTCTTCGCCATGAAAATCCTGAACAAGTGGGAAATGCTGAAGCGGGCGGAAACGGCGTGCTTCCAGGAGGAGCGGGATGTTCTCGTGTTTGGTGACCGAAGATGGATCACCAATCTCCATTACGCCTTCCAAGATGAAACGAATCTGGTACGAGAGTTCATCGTCATAAAATGACACATTTGGTGCTCCACTTTTTCCTCCGCAAAGATTCATGTATAATTTTGCTCGCATATTTTATTCAGTATCTCGTGATGGACTATTACTGTGGTGGAGATTTGCTGACCCTCCTCAGCAAATTCGAAGATCGTCTCCCCGAGGACATGGCCCGTTTCTACATTTGCGAGATGATTCTCGCCATCGACTCCATCCACCAGCTGAACTACGTTCACAGGGACATCAAGCCGGACAACGTTCTCCTCGACGCGAACGGGCACATTCGACTCGCCGACTTTGGCTCTTGCCTCCGTCTCCAAGAGGACGGCACTGTGCAGAGCAATGTGGCAGTGGGGACGCCAGACTACATCTCTCCAGAGATTCTCAGGGCGATGGAGGATGGTCAAGGAAGATACGGGCCAGAGTGTGACTGGTGGTCCCTCGGTGTCTGCATGTATGAAATGCTCTACGGGGAGACGCCCTTCTACGCCGAGTCCCTTGTCGAAACTTACGGGAAAATTATGAACCATAAGGTAAGCACCACTTGAAACACGTCATGTCATAACTAAAATATACTCGCATCTCTCTCTCTCTCTCTTCTCGGAGTTCTTTCCAATGTCCGGTCACGATCCTTCTATGATTGATTGCGGTTTCAAGTACATAAAACATCGACAGTTTCGTTCAAAAAAACCACAGAAAGATAACGCCGTCGTCTCTCTCAAGGAAACTTCAAAACGAAAGGGAAACAGAATCAAAAGATATTCTTCCCCCTTTTCAGGGATTTTATGGGCATTGCCATCATTACCACTAAACTCACACTCGAGTCATAAACATTACCGTTTTTTCCTCTTTATAAACCACGGACATAAAAAATAGCGTTGATCAGGATCATTGTGAACGTATATACTTCCTCTTTTTTAAAAGAAAACGCTATGATCCGTTCATCCCTGGCTGGTGTTTATATACTTTAAAATATATGTGCATAAGAATGTATAAAAATGTACATATCTCCGTTTGAGAATGGTGCAACGCAATTGGCAATATAAAATGGGATTTTCTTATCGACATCACATAATTTCGCAGTGCAGTGCAGTCACTTGGGCTTGGGCTTTGCATGCTTCAGCAATTTTTTTCTTTCTTCTCTTTCTTGTTGAGTCGATAATCCCTTCTCTCTCTCTTCCCTTGTTTAATGCCAATCTCATCTCGATCCCTGTTTTTGTTCAGTGAAAAAAGAGTACGCAGTACACTCGTACAACAGAACACACATTACACACACGATCCTTATTGCGTGTATAAAAATATACGTTAAACACGAAAAGTATTATGTGTGTGTGTGTGTGAGTAAAAAAGAGAATAAGAAAAAAAAGGTTGAAGAATCTGAATGAAGAAAGAGATAAAAAAGAGTACACTATTTGTGCAATGTTTATTGGCGTTCGTTCACTCACTCGCGAATGTTTATTTATTACGTAAGCGAGAAAAGAAAGATGAGATAAATATGGTATTGACGTTCCGATGTGTGTGCCTTGTTCAACAAAAAAAAAGAGATGTAATATGCATTGTGTAGTTGTAATGTAATGTACCATTTTTTTCTTTTATGCGAAAAAAAATAATTTTTTGAAATGATGATTTGATGATGATGATGACCACGATTATGATGAAGGGAACAAGAGAGTAAAAGCTCCGCCGCTCATCAGAGATGTGATATGGTTGAGGATCATTAAGTAGCTAGGTCTCTCCTCTCCCTCACCAAAACATATCTTCACGAGGATTGGATTGAGTGACGAAAAATGTTTTGTTTGGATTCCTCTGAAGCTCAGCAAGAAAAGCGCATTTTGCTCGTTAACGTGTTACATTGAGAGATCATGATAGCGTCGTCAACTGTAGAAATTGTGGAAATTAGAATTGAGGGTTTTGTTGAGAAAAAGATGTGTGCATGTGCATTCTATATATCCAGCAAAAATGAGAAAGTATGAGATTTTTTTGGCAAACCATCAAAATGGAAAGTATGCTGGTAACTTGACGCTCGAGAATTTTGGACAGAGGATGACGGAGACCCTGAAAAAATGAGTGTGCTTTTATGAATTGACATAGGTAATCATAATTTGTAACATGTGCAAAATATATTTGTGAAGTAACAAAAGTAACGTTCTGTGGTCTCTCCTTATTCCACACGTATTTGCTTGTACTCAGCTCTCGTTCACATCAAAGTTTCAAGATTTTGAAGCATAGCATTCAGTCAGTCAGTTCGAAAAATAAGTTCCTTTCGATTCCCCTTGACTTGGTTTTGTTGCGAGCAAAGCGAAGAAATTTGTTGTGTCTAAAAATAAGTTGAAAATATATGTTTGTACGTTTGTAGAATATGCATTTGCATGACTAAAGTATCATTCTGCACTGGCACACAAGTATATCGTGCATCCATAAGTTCACCAAAGTGAAGTTGTTACAGTGCCGATTACGCGCTTGTGGAAATCTTAAGTACGCTGTAATGAACGCTCTTAACTGGGAAAATAAGACGCATGCTGCTTTCCGATTACTTGATTACTTCCGCAAACTTTACTCTTTTGATATGTATTCCTCGCATTTGCAATTACACGACATCGTTTTTTCTTTCGTAAACTTTTAAATTCTTGAATGAAAAAATGGAAGCTTGTTTGTTATTATTGTGCCCATTGCATATATCCACAATGAGAATGAACTTTTTTGTACCGAGTCGGAGTCCAAGTATCCAACAATTTTGTGGAGACAATGACACACGAGGACGACAAAGAAGCACTGCTCCTTCTCTCATCCAATAAATATACAAAAAAAGTGAGAGCTTTTTTCCTTGTGTACGTTCAAGACTCGAACTTTTTTCTAATTTCCACATTCTTGGCAATGACATATCTATCCGATTCCGTCCAAAAAATCCTCCATTCCGCCACGTTCTTCCTCCTTTACTCTGAAAAGAGCTGTGCTGCTGCGTATGCAGTTTGTGCAATATGCGCACATACACTCGAGCATTTAAATGATATCATGCAGAAGCGGAACGAAAAAAAATGAGAGAGGCTAGAGCATATAGGTAACTACTTACATATAATTGTATAAAAACTTGTCCCTCTGAACATGATACAAGACTATAAGATACGTTTTTTATGCTGAGAAAAGGACGGAAGGAAACTGAGTGACTGTGACTGACTGAAATATGGTTGACTTGTTTGTGATGTGCGCTTATGTGCACACATACTCTGTTTTGTTGTGTGCAACACACTGCCAACAGCTCATCCCTTGTTTGTATTTTGCCAGAGAGCGGATAAAAGCTGGAAAAGTTTTGCATGAGCGTCACAGGAATCCAGAGAGAATTCTCCAAAAATTGAAAATAACAATAATATGGTTAAAGTCTCGAAAAGAATATATATTTTATGGGGATAGTTCTTATGACACGAAAACAACTGTGAAATGGTCATGATGATATCAGCGCCAAGTTGAGAACTTTTTCCCTATGTTACCGTCACCATCAACCACATACACATACACTCTCCTCTTCACTGTCAACTTGTTCCAAAAAAGTTGCATCTGCCAGCAAAAGCAGAAAAGGCGAGGCAAAGGCTAGAAAAACTCTCTCTCTCTCTCCTTCTCTCCATTGCATTCGCATAACTCGACTCTTATTTTTTCTCAGGAAAAATAACACTCTGAAAATGAAATGGAAAGGGGAAAAGCCTTCTCTCTCACTCAGTCATACACTTTGTACTATTTTGTAAGGTAGGTAGTAAAAGTGTAAAGACACGTTCACAATCTTCGGCATGCAACCCATGATGCACTTTTTATGTGAGAGAAAATCCTCATGATCGTGACTGTGAAAAGATGGATGGATTGGATATGTTCGGTTTTATATGAGCGCCAGAGAGAGAGAGAGAGAGCTGGTTAAAATATATTCAACCAAAAGCCATTTTATGCTTCAAACTTGTGTACTCTATGAGGAAAAAATAGGATAAAAGTAGTTCAAAACTTGTTATGCATCTATCTCACTTTTCAAATATATACTGCATCTCGTTCAGGAGAAAAAAGGCTTAACGCCTGTAATCATACGGAAAACAAAAATTACATCCCTTTTGCATCATTCTCATTCCTCCTCCTCTCTCTCTTTCCTATTTTTCTTTCATTTTTTCTGACACGAGCGAAGTGAGTATTTTGTGTGTGTGATTAGGTTTTTGAGACGGGCAGTAGAACAGTAAGCTCTCTCTCTCTCTCTCTTACACCAACACCGCACCTTGTAAACTCATATTTTTTCCACAAAATCCATGAAAAACGTATATCTCCCTTTCCTCTCGTTGATTCCGGCTTCGGCTGGTGAGAATGTTGTTGTAAGGCATAATGCAAGGTCTGTCGGTGCAGCTGTTTTAATTCATGAAAACGGGAGAAGGGAGAGCACATCGAGAAGAGAGGAGGAGAAGAGGAGAAACAAGATGGGGAAATGGGGATTTAATGAGATCTCACTCGGATATGAGATAAATATGATGAAGGCACAAGCACACACACATAAAACGCATAGCATGCATGTACATTTAAGTGAGATGAGTGAGCTCATTTTATCATTTCGAGAGAAAACGGAAGTCCTAACGTGCATTATGTACTTAAGAATGTTGGCGACTTGTGCTGCATGACAATCATGCAAGGCATGACACAATTTTCTCTGCAACCAAAATAATATAGTCGAATTCTGTGTGCATACAGATAATAAAAATTTGGGTGCGGATGGCATGGCGGATATTCCTTTTATCAACTTACACTCCAAATTGGCAAAAAAAATTTGGTTCTCGCTTGGAGCATACCAAAAATGTGCCTTTTACTCAGGAAAGCTAGAGAGCTGGTAGATTTGTAGAGTTTACTTTAGGACGAGGATGAGATTTGTGTGGCACACTACTCAAGTGAGATGAAGGCATGCGGAGAATGTGGAATTAGAATCCAGAAATGTATCGTACATGACTCACTTGCGAGCAAGGGGGAGAGAGAGACGAGTAATAAATGAATGTAATTTCGTAATTAGTTTTGATTAAGAGTCGCCGTAAAATTGAAGATGTGATGTATTCTTAAAATGTATGCAAACTCTGTATTCCACAGAACTGCTTCGACTTCCCACCCGAGGGGAACGGGGTTGAAGTGACTAACGAGGCGAAAGACTTGATGAAAAAGCTAATTTGCGGGGCAGAGTTCCGACTTGGACAGAGAGGCTTGGATGATTTCAAGGTATAATTCGATGCACAAGATTTTGTCGACTTTTGTGGAGATGAAATGTTGGTTCATATATGGCTTGTCTCACCTTTCAATTTTATCCAGGCTCACTCTTGGTTTGCGGGTATTGACTGGGATAACGATAACATTCGGGAGGGGACTGCTCCCTACATTCCTGAAGTGAGCAGTCCGACAGACACGTCCAATTTTGACGTTGACGATAACGACCTGCGACAGTCGGATGCGGTGCCGCCAACTACCAATGCGATCTTTACAGGACTTCACCTCCCCTTCGTTGGCTTCACCTTCACGCAAAAGAGCAAAATCTCCGACTTGGGCAACTTGGGAAATGGAGTGATTAGCACAAGTGGTGGTGGTGGGCCAATTAGCAAACCAAGTACAAATGGGATTCTGGAGAACTCCTCGTACGAGAACAAAATTCTCAGTTTGGAGAAGGAGAATGTGGATCTCCAGAAGCGGTTGACAGACGCGCTGAAAGCAAGTGACAACGTGAACAACGCCCACATCTCAAACGAGAAGCAGGCGGATGTTCGCAAGCTCCAAGACGAAATCAACATCCTCACCAAGAAGAACTACGAGCTGGAGAACTTGTTGGCGCTGAGAAAGGAGAGCAGCAGTCAGGGGAAGGATCTCGTTGATGGCACCCAGACGAATGGCAGTGTGGACAGTAACCGGCTCCGCGAGCTGGAGAAAATGTGCATGCAACTCCGGCTGGAGAAAGATGAGATTCAAAAAGAGTTTCAGGATTCGCAAGAGAAGCTGAAAATGCAAACGAAGGAGGTGAACGACGCCTTGAAGCAGCGGGAGTTGGCAATGTCTGAATATACGGAAATCAGTGACAAGTTGTCCGACCTTCGTCAGCAAAAGCAGAAGTTGTCTCGACAAGTGAGGGACAAGGAGGAGGAGTTGGAGGTGGCAATGCAGAAGATTGACAGTTTGCGGCAAGACATTCGACGCGCGGAGAAGCTGCGACGGGAGATGGAGACGAGGATCGACGAGGCAGAGGCGGAAGCGAGCAAAGAGAGAAGACTGAGGGAGCGGAGTGAAGAGTACTGCAAACAGATGGAGGATGAGATGGAGAGATTCAAGCAACGCCAGTTCAATGCCGACATCCAACACAATCACCTCATCGACAACACCTCCGAGTCATCGACGGAGATCCTTAGGTTGAAGGCGGAGCTGGAGAGGATGGAGCTTGAGTACAAAGAAAATCTGATGCAGAGTCAGTCCCGTTTCACCAATGAGATTAGTAGCCTGAAAGACCAAATTGTGGAGGCAGAGGTGGCTCGAGACTCGTTCCAGAAGGAGGCATCCTTGCTCAGAGAGAAGGTGGATCATCTTCGCCTCGAAAATCTGACGGACAGCGAAGAGGCGCTGACGGAACTGAAGAGGATTCATGACAGAGAAAAGAGCCTTCTGCTTGACGACAACAAGAGATTAGTTCAGGACCTGGAGAAGGTGTCTGACACCATTTCGAGGCTGCAAGGAGACAGAAGAGCGCTGGAGGATGAGTACGAGGAGTTGAGGATTAAGAAGGAGAGCATTGCGCATTGGGAGTCACAGATTGCCGAGTTGATTCAGTGGGTGAGTGACGAAAAGGACGCGAGGAGTTATTTGCAGGCGTTGGCGAGCAAAATGAATGAAGAGCTCGAGTTCCTCAAACATGCTGGAATTCCGCCATCATCAACTGTGGTATACTTACTATACGAGATCATCAAGTATGTATTCCGTGTCTCAAATGTGTTACAATTCGTTTACTAACTTTCTTTCGCAGGAAAAGAACTGGCGGAACAGGAGATCTCAGAAGTTGGACAAAATGGAGCTGCTTAATCTTCAGAGCTCGTTGCAGTCTGAGATTCAGGCGAAGCAAGCCATTAGCGAGGAGCTGACGAAAACTCGGTCGGATCTAGGAACTGCTCAAAAGTACGATTTTTTACATACACGCAATTTTTAAAATCCCTTCAAAATCAATTTTCTAATTGTTCCCTGATTTCCATCTGCCTTTTCCAGAGAGATTCGTGAATACCGACAACGACTCGAAATGCTCACGCGTGAAACAATGCGGAAAGAAGCTCAGATTAAAGATTTGCAGCAACGATTGGAGTCTTCCGATAGTTGTAAGCTTTTAGAATTATTTGTCTCATTTTCCCCTCGTTGAACTATACCAACTCTATCACACAAAAACAGACAAAATATTTAGATGAAGATTCCACCTTAGCCAGCGGAGAAGTAATCAGAACATTTGAAAGCACAAAATGCTGCATTTTTGCACTTTCCGTCTGTTCGTGCAATAAATGATTTAGCATTTTGTGTTCTGATTACTCCCTTGATCGCTTGGAGAGACCCTTCCTTCTTTGTTTCACACATTCTTGTCGATTTGTCAACCTGAACCTCATCGTTCCATCATCTCTTCACACACACAACAACACTCGCCCATCAAACTTACTCTTTTTATGCTAATATGCCTTGGTCTGATTTTGCAGACAAAATGCCCTTTTTTATTGGTGTCGCGAGCTGCGTGTGGGGTCTTTTCTTACTTCTCATGAAAAGCTATCTGTGATCTTGTAGAAAGCAATGCAGAGAAAAGCAAACTCAAAATGTCATCAAGTTATTTTTTTAAATTCAGAAACTATAAATTGTTCTCATTCAATCTTCCCCTTCTTCTGTTAAAAATTGTATTCCTCTGTTATTTTATACGCTTCTATCAGTTAGTTCTTCTCCGCGATAGGCTCTCTTCTCCAAAAATTTTCATGGTATGATTATCTCAATCTTCTCTTATTTTTCGCTTTTTTCGAGTGAGCTCTTTAACGGATTGACGGAGTTGCCTGTAACTCAATTAGCTAACGTCTAACTCATAAATACTTGTGCTTTCTCGGTTTCTTTCATTTTTCGCCTGTCGAGACGTTTAACTGTTACGCGATGACCCCAAATGAATTCATCGACATGATGATGACGGCTTTAGTCTGAAAGAGATGTTTTGCCTTTGAAACTGGCATGCTCGATGCCAAAAATCAGACCAAATATGTTTCAAACCAGAACTATTTATTTTATATATTTTGTGTGTATTAATATTCTAACTTTTGTGCTAAAATAATTAACAGGAAAAAACTTTTAGTTTTGAGAATTGTTCGAAGAGAATCTGAATGAACGATGCGATGGTTTTTTGGTGTGCACAAAAAAGCATGCGTTGTTGGATTTGGATTTGATCCTAAAGTATTCTTGCGTTAGCATGATAATACGACCTGCGGTATGAGAATAATATGACATTGGATTTGTGGTTACAGTTCTAGAACGACCCCCATCTCAGATGTCGTTTTTGGAGCAGTTCCTCAAGGAGTCTTCGTTCCGCGGCTCTGTCGAAAGCGAAGAAGGGGACGTGGAGGACAACAGCAGCAAATCTAATTTGTCAGAGCTAAGCACTGTAAGCACTGGAAGCATACACGTAAACTTTCTCCACTTTTCTTTTCCTTTCTCTTCGCTTTCTTTTCTCCATTCACTTTCACACATTTTCGAATTGACTAAAAAAGTTATATATTTTTAGGATCACCTGTCACCTCCCGGTGGCCCGAATGTAGGCCTCCAACTCATGCAGCCGATGACGACGAACTCGCTGAGCAACAAGACGAAAAGTCACCACCAGTTCCTTGTGCGAACTTTCTCCTCGCCATTGAAATGCTCCCACTGCACCTCCCTCATGATCGGCCTTACTCGACAAGGTGTCGTCTGCGAAGTGTGCGGCTTCGCGTGCCATGTCGGCTGTCGTGACAAAGTGCCACCCATTTGTCCTGTTCCACCTGAACAAAGTAATTAGAAGCGTGATTTAAATAAATTATGTTCAACTTGTGACAAAATATTAACGAGCCCATTTTCCTGTGTAGCTAAACGACCTTTAGGAATAGACCCGACTCGGGGAATTGGTACAGCGTACGAAGGCTACGTCCGCGTGCCCAAGCCAGGTGGAGTGAAGAAGGGCTGGGTGCGCCAGTATGTGGTCGTGTGTGATTTCAAGCTGTTCCTCTACGACATCTCGCCCGACCGAAGTGCTCTGCCCAGCGTGTTCGTCTCCCAGATTTTGGACATGCGGGACGAGGAGTTCGAAGTGAGCTCGGTGCGGGAGTCGGACGTGATTCATGCCAACAAAAAGGACATTCCCTGTATTTTTAGGGTATGACCACGACCACACGATTGCTTTCAAATTCAGCAAAAATAATTGAGACAAATGAGTGAAAGCTGATTTATTTATTTCTATTTGCAGATAACGTGTTCTCTGATGAATCCACCTGGAATAAAGAACCACACTCTGATGTTGGCGGAGACGGAGAGTGAGAAGACGAAATGGGTGGTGGCTCTGAACGAGCTGCACCGAATCCTGAAGCGAAACAATCTGCCAAACAGAACTGTGTACCGTGCCAAGGAGCTTGTGGACAACACAGTCACTGTTATCAAATCTGCAACTTGTGGTGCCATAATTGATGCTGAACGACTAGTCATTGGGACGGATGATGGTCTCTTCTGCGTAGATTTAGATAGAGATGGTACAGCCCACAAATAGTATTGTCTTGCTCAAATTTGAATATTGAATTTGGATAATAGTAAATCCTTCTTCGTTTAAATCTAGAAATCGGACGAATCGGCGAAGGGAAGAAGATCCACGAAATTGAGTACATTGCTGAGGAGCATCTGCTCGTGGTCATTTCCGGGAAGCAGCGTCACGTCCGGCTCATCCCAGTACGCGCCCTCGACGGGGACGATGTCGAGTGGATCAAGGTGGCCGAGACGAAAGGCTGCATCACCCTCACCATCGGAGTGATGCGCCCAGGCCCTCCTTCCGTTTACTGCTTGTGCGTGGCAGTGAAGCGACAGAACACGAGTCAAGTGATCATTTACGAAGTGACGAGGACCAAGACGAGGCACAAGCGGTTGCGCGAAGTGCTCCTCCCGGCGCAAGCACAGTCCCTCGACATCTTCAGCGACAGTCGCCTGTGCATAGGTTACCAGTCCGGGTTCACCATTTACTCGCTGATGGGCGACCAACATCCGCAGTCTTTGGTTCATCCCGATAACCAAATGTTGGGCTTCCTCGCGTACAACCCGGTGGACGCGATGTGCGCCATTGAGCTCCCCCAGAACGAGTTCCTTCTCGTCTTCAACACGCTCGGCGTGTTTGTCGATCTCCAGGGGCGCAAGTCGAGGGACAAGGAGATCATGTACCCTGCGATTCCCATCGCTGTTTCCTGCTCCGACGGAAACTTGCTCGTGTACAGTGATACGCATGTGGACGTCTTTGACTGCACCACCGGAGAGTGGCTGCAAACCATCAACTTGAAGAAGAGCAGGCCGCTGAGTCGGAATGGGGCGATGAGTATTGCCTTTATTATGGACTTCTCACATGTCGTCTACTTGTCCAATATCACCAGAGGTATGGACAAAGTTACTTTATAATAAAACTACATACGATCCCCATCAATTTCTCTCTGAACATTAAGGACTCTTTGTGTAAACAGGAGATATGGTCCGAATTCCTGATCCGGATCTCCAGTCCTCCAGACAGAGGGCGAGGAGAAAGTTCTCCGTAAGGGAAAATGCTCGCACAGCAAGAACGTAAGTGTTTTCTCTCTGGAAAGCATTCTCACTAAAACAGCTTTCATGGTTCATTAAAATGCTTCTTCATTCACCACTTTACACACGCTTTCAACAAACAAAAGTACACCAAACTTTGAGAAACCTTTTTATGTTTAACTTTCTACTTCCCGAAAACAAAAGTGAAGACAGAAAAATATGCAAAAACACTCACATAATTTACGTGATCATAAACTTTAATTCTTGTTCGCTACATACAACATATATAAAGATGCTACTAAACTGTAATTAAAGTTAAATGTGATGCTTCAAATTCATGGTGAGGAAAAAGTAATTAAAAACTTATGGGGGCTCTATGTAGGAAATTGAAGCTGCTCCTGGAAAACCAGCAATTGCTCCGGTTAGTTGACAAAACTCAGAGGGACTTGATTTTTCACGAAAGAAATCTCTTAGATTGCTCATGCTCTCTTATTGGATTGGTTTTTTAGAATTGATTTTTAGTATAAAATAATTGCAGAATTGTATGTGTGACAATTTATTTATGTAAACCCTTGTAAAAATCTTTCACCTTGCATGAATTATGTCCACGTAGTCTTTCGAACACTTTATAAGTATGTGACTAATTACCAATCCCCGATCTCTCCCCCAAAAGGTAGTTGTAAAGTTGCGACAATTCGTATGAATGTGATGAGATCGTTCGAGTCGCTGGTTTGGGAAAACGCTGCCGACTAATGTACAAATAAAATGGCTTATCCGATCTTAGCGTACCTTTGCATTTTCCGCGTAATAATAATTTGTATGTTGGATAGATTGTTGGTTTGGTAGAATATCTGCACCTTAAATCGTAGGCAAAAATATTCAAGTTTTTTGTGGCTTTTTTGGATGTTTTAAAATTTTCATGATAAAAGTTGTGCAAGATGTGCTAATTGTATGAATTTTGTGTTAACGCAATTAGGAACACGGACAGAAGGTCGCGAATGATATCTGCCCCATCGAACTTCAACCACATCAGTCACATGGGTCCCGGTGATGGCATCCAAATCCAGCGGTTGATGGACCTTCCGACGACTCTCGAGACGGCGGATAACCCACCAGTGACCATCCAGCAGCAACAGCAAGGCATCGGCATGCAGCGAGTTCGCAGCATGCTCCAGAGCTCTGCGAGTCGATTCTCACCCTCCCAGCGGCCATACCCTGAGCCACCTCGGCGCTCTCTTAGTCACCAAGGGGCAATGCCGGGAGCGCCTCCCCCACCGGGTCACTATAACGGCGTGAGTCCTCCACCAGGTTTGCCACCGAGACGGCCTATGGTGCCACCGCCGATGCGTCCTACTCAACCAAAGTCACCAACAGATCTTCATCCTGACGTATGCAAAAAAAATCCAACTTGGACCAAAAGTTAATTTGATTTCAATAATGACATAATTTTTTTTGCGTTGTGTTAACAGGATGGAGGTCACGACGGCAGCCCAAGACATTCGCTGACATCGAACAACAGCTCGAATCTGAGTAGTCCTCCGTCACCGAGAGGGGATCAGGGTTCTTCCAGTTACGAAAGTCAAGCGGAGAATGTTCCAGAGTGAAAAAGAATGAGAAATGTATGTTTCAAAAATCTCCGTGCGCGTAGCCGACCTTGATTCATCATCGGCAGCGTCGTGTGGTTCATCTAGAAACTATATGAATTTAAATGACTTAAACGAATAGTGAAAAGAAATGGTATTATTACACACTAACGCTAACAGTGCATAGATAATAATTACTGCACACACACAACTTCATTCTATCATAAAAAACTTACAATATATCATCATCAGTTTTTTCAGCATCCAACATCACGTTCTTTTTGTGTATTGTACAGTCAGAAATCATATTTAATTTATATTTATAAAAACGCTAACTAAACAAAGGTTCTCAAGCTAAATTTAAGGAGAACTAACTAACTTATATATTATTATATCCTTATCATACTGCATTTACTAACCAAAGTAATGTTACAGAAAAAGTCGTACAGTAGCAATGCATCTGAAATTGAGCGGAGAATTACTGTGTAGTAAGTTAAATAGAGATTTACAAAAAATAATCACACAAAGTGAATTGTGACGACACACCGTTTTCTATAGCGCCTATAGAACACAATTTAACAACGGAAAATTACTAATTTAGGAAAAATTACGAAGTTAACTTGATCCAACTGAAGATGGAGGGTGCAGGATAAAATATGTGAATTGTGAGAGTGAAAGTGCAGCCAGATTTGTTGTCGTTTTCTGTGTGTTTTATGGGCCCTCGGCAAAAAATGTTCGAATTTTGAGAGGGAGCAGTGGACTAATTACATTAAAATTTGTTAACGAAAGTAGCGTATTTAGCCTCCAGCTAGGCTAGGTGTGTTTTGTATAGCGTTCCTTCCTTCACAAATTGCAATGCAAACATTTATGGTATTTATGCTGCGTAGGAGTGTATTTATGCGGGTGCCACATCAGGTATCTCCGTATAAAATAATATGATATTTGTAACAAATTTTCTTGTGTAACTAACCACAATGAAGAGGGAAGCGTTTTTTGCTACATTTACTAAACAAACAAATTACCACTTAAAAAACTTAATGACAAAGTTGTAGAGTTTAAGAAGAAATATTATCCTCTACATTTACATGCAAAAGGGCTAGTTCAAAACGACAAATTGTTCATGTTTTTGATACAGTTTTACATCATCGATTGTTATATTCGTCTTCAGTAGCTCTGTGTACGTGTGTGTAATAATTGAGGAGGTAGTCGTATTCTCTCATCCTGAGCAAAATCGGAAGAGCTGCGAAA
The DNA here is from genome assembly GCA_034687055.1 of Heteromurus nitidus. Classification (NCBI taxonomy): domain Eukaryota; kingdom Metazoa; phylum Arthropoda; class Collembola; order Entomobryomorpha; family Entomobryidae; genus Heteromurus; species Heteromurus nitidus. The sequence goes on along the minus strand of JAQFZW010000071.1, from coordinate 74,090 downwards.
ATAGTAGCTGTTTTGTAAGTAATTTTGTATCGATGTCTCTATCAGAAAATTTTTTGCTGGCTTTCAAAGAATGTGTCAAAAAAGAAGAAATCTCGCCTTGTCTCGTCATTTTCATACAAAAAATGACTCTTTTTTCAACAAGCAAAATTCTTTTCTACTATTCAACTACACACGAACAATTGGGAGAGAGTTGTACAGGACGAAGTTTGCAAAAATAATGGATTTTTTGAAGGGTAACAGCAGTTTTAAGGGATTAAACATGTCTGAATGAGTCAAGACGCATAATTGATATAATTCGTAATGATTAAGAATAGTTGAGAGAAATGTGTGGGTATTTGGGGAAGATGAGATTGTCAGATCACAACAAGGTGCGTTTCTTCGTAGTTGAAACACTTTTTCTAATGTAGAATCCAATATAAAAATGTTAATTACACTTTTGCGTATTATGAACATATGCATTTCTCGCTCTCCAAAAATAACCTGTGCTATATGTATTCCCAGTTCCAAACAACTCCAAACCAGATTCAATGTAATTTGTCACTTTTTGTTAAGTTGGTTTTGGCAATGCTCGTCAATGTCATTGTCATGCATTATATGCTGCTGTAAAAGTCAAGTCACAAAAATGGTATTAGTATTTACAAAAAGTTTGTTTAGGTTTCGCCAATTATTAATTATACAAAATCATAAATCAAATTGAAATTCCAATTGAGATGTTATCTTTTTCCTATAAATATTCTAATTGTTTTTGTCTTACGTAACCCCACCAATTTAACTAATCCAGTGTAGATTAATTATTATTATACCCAAGCAGCATTATGATGGCGAAAAGGGATTTTGTGTGTGTGTGAAGAGTGAAGATATGGAGAAACGATGAAAAGCAAGTTTAGATTGTAAAAGGGGAGAACACAACAGTTTAGCAGTTATGAACCTAGCAAAATGCTTCTGAGCAAATATACATACACCCAATTACATAATTTTTTAAATAAATTATGTATCGTTGTTGTCTAATCTAATCTGCGTTTAAGATGATATAGCTTTACTTTGTGATACCTGATTTTTTTTGCTGTTGTGTTGTTTTTTCTATGAAAAAAACGGTACATAAAACCTTAAACTACATAACATACAACATACGTAAGGACGAACATATAGATTGTTACATAGAATTTAGAAATATTACTCTCTGTGTTGACTGTCAAGATTTTCGAGAGGAAAGGAGAGTGGCGGACGAAGAGAAATATTACCAATTTGATATCGTGATGATTTTTTGGAGAAAAGAGAAATAAACAGACATCACAATGAAAAAACTATCAAAAATCTCCAAAAATTATATTTCTTGTATGCATTTTACGTTGTGCTTTGTGCATACAGCTCAACATGCACCCATCTCACTTCGCCCCAAAATTTCACGGACTTGCATTATGCTACTACGCCATATGCCACCACATTATCATCTACAATCCTTCAATTAAATAGAATAGCGTGTTTTGTATCAATTTGCAAAGGAAAAGGGTTATTTGGAATTGTGCACAAAAATACGAGGAACCGGGACGGCATCACTCCACTTGGCTTGACTCAGGTCGCCTTCATCTGATTGGCGGCTGCGCACATTCCTCCCATATGCATACATCCTCAACTGACGATGAGTATTTGTATTTGTGTTGTATACATTCTCTCAATGCAAGGCATATACCCTAAACATACTAGACATGCGAATGCCGAATGTAACAAGTTTATGCTTCATAAATGCTGTGTAGATATGTATGTAGTTTACGCATAAGAGAAATGTCCTGATGATGGCTTATGTCCTGATGTTATGTATATGTGCATGTTCTCAAAAGCACAAGTTGAATGGGGAATCCTTGAGGCTATTCTCTCGTTCGCCTATCGCACCGAACCGAGGTTTTTGGTTGGAAAAGTTTCTCTTGTGCTGAGATGTTGTGTTCTTGTTTTGTGTGTGGTGATCTCCTCTCTGTCTGACTGCTGTTGTGCTGTGGTGCTGATATACATTGAACATTGGGATTTTATGCGAAAAACGCGTTTCGTCTCTCCTGCATTTCTCGTCGTACGCGTAAGTGGCAGTGGTTGAGGAGATGAGGAGAGGGGACAACGTGACGTGTGGACGTAAAGAGATCTTTTCACATTTTACCTACATTTTGTTCCGCAAATAAACAACTCAATCAAGCCAAAGTAAAAGCGTTTCCTCCTTAAACTATGTGGTGAGTCCTCAAAAAAGCATTTTTCTAATTTCCAATTTGTACGAACAGGAACAGGTCCGCGGTCCGGAGGAGATTGGTTGAGGAGAAAGCTAGAAAGCAATAATAATCTGATTGTGATTTTTGTAGAGTGGAGAGGTTGTGAATGACATCCGTCCAAGACTCGGTTTGGAAAGAAATCGGATTGGGTGAAATGTATGCGAATGGTGAACTCTTTGGCGGACGGGAGAACGATTATTAACTCGAGTAAATATAGATTACCAAAGTTGGAGACGAGGATCAAGGATGGTACGTCTTCACTTTACTTCTAATTGTGAACTACCTACGCACCTGCGTACATCTGGAGGAGCTAATGAATTTGTTTGCTACAACTTTTACCTTTTACAGGCTGATGATCCTCCGTACTTAACTGTGGGCACTGAGGTCAGTGCCAAGTACAAAGGTGCGTTCTGCGAGGCTAAAATTCGCAAAGTTGTTCGTGTCGTTAAATGCAAGGTAAGAATCGCAGTTGGTGCTCAAATTGTAATCTTGAGCGTTTTTACTCAATATATTAAAATTTCGGAATTAGTAATTTAGTACAATTTTTGGTTATAGGTCACATTTAAAGCTGGCAATGGAGGTGCACTTCTAACAGATGATCATATTAAAGGAACCCTTCGAATTGGGGCAAACGTCGAGGCGAAACATCCTGACAAAAACCAGTTTTTGGAAGCGACAATAAACAAAATTCAAGATTGCAGTCAATACACGGTTGTATTCGATGATGGCGACATTACAACACTCCGGCGTTCTGCATTGTGCCTCAAAAGTGGGCGCCATTTTAATGAAAGTGAAACTTTGGACCAGCTTCCATTAACTCATCCAGAACACTTCAGCAATCCTGTGGTGGGAGGCAGACGTGGGGTCCGGAGAAGAGTACTCAAGTAAAAAAACAGTGATATATTTAGATATATAATTATGTCATTGAAATTGGTCGGTAACTAATTACAACATGTGCGAATTTGCCAATGAAGTACTGACGCTGAAAAGGAAGACTCAAGCGAGGAGGAGGATGAGGACATTCCGGCAAAGAAGGATGGGAGGCGGAAGTACGACAAGGAGCTGGACATGGGCAAAGTGGTTTGTGTAGAGTCAACAGATAAGAAGAAGTCAAAGGACACTTGGTTTCCGGCGTTAGTTGTTAGTCCAGGAGCACAAGAAACTGTCAAGATAAGAATTAAAGATGAATATCTCGTGCGATCCTTCCGCGATGGGAGATAGTAAGTTTATTCTCTGATATCCGCTCATATAAAACGCTTTTCACGATTTCCGCGTATTAAAATTGCTATTTTTCATTTCACAGCTACACAGTGCCGAAAAAGGAGATTACAGAGTTCACAAGAGAATCGAGCACAAAATACGAAACAAACTCGAATGTCCTCCGGACGGCGGTTGATAAGGCACTCCAGTACCTGGAAAAGCATGAGCTTCCTCCGCACTGGGACAGGGAGGTTCTCTTTGGAAGCGTTCGGCAGACTGAGAGTGTCAGAGATGACGAACAGTCGGACTCTGATGTTTCTGAGGATGATCCACGTGAAGAGAAGGATCGATTTATTGCACAACTTTACAAGTTCATGGATGACAGGTCCACTCCTCTGAACAAAGTTCCCCAAGTTTGCAGCAAGGACTTGGATCTGCACAAATTGTTCAAAGTAGTTACTTCCAAAGGTGGTTACACTAAAGTTACTAATCAGAGCCAGTGGAAAGCGATCACGATCAAAATGGGCTTCGGAAATATGCCCTCCACCTCCACCATCAATTTGGTGAAACAAGCGTACAAAAAGTGAGTTCAATTTCAATCCATTTCAATACATTCTTCACTGAAGAATCTTCAGAAAGCATGAATACAAAATACAATTGCAAGAAATCTTTTGGTACAAAAATCTTGTTACAACGCTTTTGAAATTTTTCCCAGGTTTTTGTTCAACTTTGAGGAATTTTATCGGAAACTTGGGTGCACATGGACTCCACGAAGTGTGCCAACTTCTAGCAAGTCTCGTAGCAGTCGGAGTATATTCCGAGAGCGAATCACTCCATCGTCGAGCAGAGAATCTGTGCGAGAAAGTAGGGAAAGGGAGAAAAAAGAAGAAGCCGCGGAAGAAAGCTCATCGTCCACTTCCAAGAAAGATGCCAAAGAAAAAGAGAAGGAAAAGGAGAAAGAGGAGAAAGAGAAGGACAAGGACAAGTCAACCTCGTCCATAGAAGCAGAATCTCCAGAACCGGTAGCTGTGGTCTCGGAGCCAGAGGCGAAAAAGCCTGAACAAGAGGAGCCACGTCGTTCCCGAGGTCGTCAGAAGAAGGAGAAAGAGGTTGAAGTTGAAGAGCCTACATCCTCCCCTTCCGCGGCGACGAAGAAAAAGCGTCAACTTAACGCCAGCAAAGAGAGAGACTCGTCCGTTGCCAGCTCAAAGGAAGACGGAGGACCACCAACTCCATCAAGTTCGACCGCAAGTACGCCAACGACGACAAAGAAAATTGGCGTTGGTCGAGGGAAATACAAGCGGAATAGTACGAAGACATCGGCCACGAGTGAAACAGAGGAGAAAGAGGTGAAAGAGGAGAAGCCGGTGGTTCCTCCTCCGGCGGAGCCAAGCATACCAAAGAGCATTGCTGTCCGACTAGGGGACAAACTCTCCGTTTACTATCCAAAATCCGAAGGGAAAACGTACGAAGCGAAGGTGATCGACATCAACGACAAGAATGAGAGCTTCTTGGTTCACTACACCGGCTGGAACAATAGATACGACGAATGGATTGACCGCTCCCGAGTATCCCAGAATATCACTCTGAAGATAGAATCGGGAGATACAGACGGCGGCAAGAACGGCGGAAAGGGAACTGGAAAGCGAAAGGGGAGAAATTCCAGTTCTGCGACAAGTACAACAAGTAGCAATGCCGCAGCGCCGACCCCGCCACCTGCAACACCAACCAGTTCCACTTCCAGCGGTACTCGAAGCAAGTCCGCGACAGGGAAGCGGAAGCGCTCAACAAGCTCAGAAATACAGGTGATGATGAGCACAACTCCCAAACGGAGGAGAACGCGGCAAAAATCTGGGCAAGATTCTTCGACAGCAGCGCAGGCTTCTGAAAGTGAACCTGAGACATCTGATTCTGACGTCAAGTCTATTAAGTCCGAAAAGAATACTGGGGGTCCTCCAGGTTCGCGGATTGGTGGGCGAGATATGGTCACTCCCACTCCAGAGTCAGATGCGGTTTCCACGAAAGAGCAGAAATCGACTGTATCAACGAAAGGAGACGTGAAGAAGGACAAGAAGGAGAAACGTCTTGTGGATGACGATGAAGGCATGTCGTCGAGTAGTGAAAGTACGAAATCCAAGGATGTCAAAGAAGTCCCTCCTGTCCAGATAATTTCAACGAGTAAAGTGGAGGATACGAAGGAATCGTCAAGTAGCTCGACGAGTTGCAGTCAAGTGATTGATCTAAATCAAATTCGCTCTGAAATGAAAGGATTGAATAAGATGGTGAAGTCAGCTCCTGGAACGGCAACTGCGACACCTGCTTCCTCGCCTGTGCCACCTTCGCTGGCAGCTGTTGGAAGTTCTCCCTCAGAGGCAACCAAGGTGGACATTTATGAATTCCAAGAAGATGCCAATGATGATACAGCCACATCTGCAGCACCAAAGTTGAAAATGTTTTCTCCAAGATCGCCAGACAAAGGACCTACTGCTGCGCCAGAAGTTTCCCCAAAAAAGGACGAAACTCCAGCTACAGACCCGATTCCAGAGAAGGCAGAAAAAGTGGTGAAAGTAGAAGTTGGAGCAGGCGACATTGGCAAGCCTGCCATTGCAGCGAGCACTGCTGCTCCAGCCGAAACGCCGAAGGATACAACTGCGAAAGTAAGTGTAGAGAAAGCAGTTCCACCTGCGCAACCAAAAACTATTATCTTTTCATCCGGTGGAACCCCTACGACTCTGCCAGCCTCCATGTCACCCTATGTCGCATTGAATTCATCATCAGTGCCGGCATCTCTTCTCACATCGGTGGCTTCGTCTTCATCCACCTCAGTTGCCTCTGTTCTAGTGACTACGACTCCATCCGTGATGAGCGCAACCGTGGCACCATCCCTGGTAGCTGTTGCAAGCACTGCGCTTACACCCGTTTCAAAGACAAAGCCAATTTTAGGGATGGCACAAAGGGTGTCTACTCCACTCACTTCGAATGTTCCTCTTCGGACTACTCCAGCCTCAGTGGTTTCAATCCTTCCAGTGACTTCCGGTTCTTCCCCAGCATCTCATCCTCCCCCTCCACCTCTGGTTCCTAGTGGAACGTCCACTATATCTCTTGTTACATCAGCTAGCTCTGCACCAATTAGTGCTGCGGTGGTGATTCCTGCTCACTCTGTGAATTTGGGCTCACCGCCTCCTCCAGTCCTCATTCAGCGACCTCCAATCCAGCCCGTTCTCACGCCGCTGCGACCTCTGCTAACAATTTCGAGTTCGGCACCTGCACCTACCGGCACCGTTCTTGAGCGACCTCTTTTACAGCCTGTTGTGACAGGCCACACGGTCCCGCTGATGAGCACGAGCACAGTTTCGTCAGCTGCAAAAGATGCTGCCAAGCTGCTTCCATTTGTGACATCGACAACGAGAAGGCAAGACATGTTTCCCCATTTGGTGCACTCTGCCCCGGATGTCACATCAGGATCCAGAATTCCCACAATCAGCATCATTTCTGCGAAAGAGGCGACTGGCAGCGAGCAACCTCCAATTCAGACGCAGGTTCAGCAGCTACAGCACCCATTTCCACCTGTGGCAGCGCCCATCAAAGTCGCAGCAACAATTCCTCCACCGCCTCCTGTGCTGAAGCCAGTTGTGAAATCAACAACTTCCTACGGTCCAATTGGGATAGAAACCACTCCCGCAGTGAAACAGAAAAAGAAGAAATCTCGAACTCTCTCGTCGTCTCCGGCGTCGTCTTCAGCAACTACGATAACACCTGTTAAATCTATGGCGCCACTTCCATCAGGAGGAGCTCCCCCACCCCCTCCAGTGGTCGTATCTACAGTATCCTCTGGCATGACGTCGATGCCGACTCCGACACCTGGGAGGAAGACGCCTGTTAAGAAGAGAATTCCTCCTCCGTTGGAATCTCCTGGAAAACCCATGAAAACTTTGGGGACCCCGCTGAAGCCCGGTAAAATGAATCCTGAAGCGATGAATGCAGCAATAGCGAACGTGGGAGCGAGTCCGCCTGTTGTAGTCTCGGTCTCGACAGCTCCGGTTCCTGTAACGGCAGTACCTACGACGGTGATCACTTCCACTGCAAACTTGTTCCAGACTGCGTCATTTAACTCGCCCGGTGTGCTGTTCGCGACAACAACGACGTCACAACAACCTCAATTGGCTCAAAAGATAACTCCTCCTCCACCTCCGCCTGTTACAATAAAATCTTCAGCAGAAAGTATTGCAGCTTCGATCGCGGCTGTCGCTTCAATGGGCTCTGCCTCCAAGTCGCCCTTAATCTCAGTGAAGTCTGGAATGCCGACGAAGCGATTTATGAAGGACTCTCCGTCAAAGGATAAATTATTTCCAGGGTCGGTTTCGGTGATGCCGCAGCAAATGCAGCTGCAACAGGCCCCACCCCACCTTCAGATGCCAGGTGGGCCCCCACAGTCGTTCATGATTGGGAAAGCAATGGATTCGTGCCAGCAGCAACAACACCAAACACAAGCTCCAATCACGATCCAAGCGAAATTCCAAACAGGTGGCCCGCACACGATTAGTGCAACGCCGATTTCTGGTCCTGCAGTTACCTTCGTGAAAACGACAGGCCATCACCTACTCGAGCAGGGTCATGTGCAGTCGAATTTGCCCAAGCACCCTGTAATTATCATTCCTGCTGCCCCTGTGGTCATCAAGCCAGCTCCATTCCAGCATCATCCAACACCGCAGCCCATCCACCAGCAGCAGCACCATCCTCAACATCATCATCATCCGCACACAACCATGCAACCTGTGATTGTGTCCAAGTCTCTTCAAATGGATGCGATTTCGTTATCCCAGCCTTCTGTTCTGATGACAGCAGCACCCTCCTCGTCTGTCGTCAAGTCGGGAACAATGCTCCCCATCACCGTCACTCCGAGTATTATGCACAGCACGCCCATTGTGTCCGTTACAATGCATCAGCAGGGAATGTCCACGCCAGTTATTGATGTGAAACCGTCAATGGTAGATTTGCCACCGACAATAACGGTGACGAAGGCGACCACAGTGATGAAGTCGATTTCCCCTGATATCGTAGCCGTGTCCTCGTACAATAGCAGCTCCAAGAGCGCGTCTTCCATGGGATTCTCACAGTTCAAGCAGGATTTGAATGTGCCAGCTGTGCAGCTCACAAAGCTCGAGCCGGAGCCCAGGAAGGAACCGGAAATTGTTTTAAAACCGGCCCCACCTTCCGCACAAATCGTCTTTCAAACGGAAAGTAAGAGAGGGGATATTGTTCAGGTTAGCCAGGCGTCTTCGTCGACGAAACTTGGATCAGAGCAAGGGGCTTTAAGAGGAGCGGCGACCACTACCGCGCCTTCATCTGCAGACGAATCTTGTAATAGCCTTCTTTGCGAGGAGATTATTCCTGGAAGTCCAACAACGGGCGAAGAGTCGGAAAAGATTGAGGAGGAGATGGGGTCCGATTCCAAGAAAGTTGACAAAAGTGAGGATGAAGAAGATGCGATGTCGGAGCCGAGGCTTCCAACACAAGGATCCAGTTCGAAGCCGGTGATTGTCTTGGGGCCGAAGTACGATGACGATGAGGACGATTTCATGCTTGATTTGATGAACCACAGGAGATCAAGGTTCGTGGATGGCGATGATGACAAGTTGGATGATAGATCTGTGGATTCGCCGATGGGGCCACCGAGTGAAGGAAGGATGGACTTGCCCTTCAGAGATTCCTTCTCAGATGGAGATGGTGGTGATCATGATCATTCTCCGCCATCCTCACCTTCCACGACGAGCAGCATCAGTACTGATGATAGCTCTCGGCATCGGTGGGTTCCTTTCCTTCTTTACAAGCGGTACATTTACATTTGATTACAAACGGAGATTGTAAACAAATTTATTTTTGTGTCTATTTCAGTGATACAAGTCGCCTATCACCAACCCCAGGGGGAAGCAGCAAGTCCAAGGACAGTGATGACGACGACATGGACAGTGATGTTGGTTCGAAAAGTACGCATATTGATGATGGTAAAACAGCGGTCTCATTATTTTCTTTAAAACGGAAAAAATGAAATTTGATGCTACGTATTAATATTTTTGATTTACGTAGGCGACTCGAAACATGGCTCAACCCGGGGCTCCAGAAGAATCCGAAACCAAAGCAGTCGGTTGGGAAGATCCCCAAGCCCTCCAATGAGCAAGAGAAGAAGAACGATGCGGAGGAACAAGTCACCCGAGGAGGAGATGTCCAGATACACTCAACGAAGCAGGACGTCAAGTGGGCGGAAAATAACACCAGTTGGTGGGATGAGTGAAAGCAAAGAGGTGAAAGTGACTCCTCCTGTACCGCCTGTGAACTTGGCAAAGCCACCAAAGACTGGCCGATATAACTTCATCCCGAATCTCAGTATGTTTCTTGAACAAACAAAAATATTTTCCTTCGAGCGAGCAGGTTTTTGGAAGACTAATCATTTTTCATTGGTTTGGATTGTGCAGATGGAATAACTGATCCGGATCAAAGGATCTCCATGATATCTCAAGCTATTTATGACCTGAAAGATCAGTACCACAAGACGAAGACGGAAGCTGCAAGTTTCGACCGTCGCGTGAAACGGTGGAAGCGACGCGTTCGGGAGAAAGGTAAAAAAGCTACAGTTCGTCTTGTTAGCCAAATTCTATATGTTCATGTATTTTAAACGGAAATTCATTTTTAAGTATGGAATAGTCGATATTGAAGGACATATTGACAGATTAAAACAACTTTAATGTCAAAATAATTCAAATTCAAATTAATTAAAACTTTAAAATTCATTTTCACAGAACGACTTGCAAGACAAGAGGCTACACGAGCTGCGAGCTGACGGAGACAGCAGCACCAGAGGCTTCTCAATCTTGTTATACCATGATTGTTATGATATAATATTGAATTATAACATTCGTTGTTATGATTTGTAGCTTTAGATTCTAGAATGTAGAAACTTTTTATGCGAAGCAGTAAGCGTTTGTTAATGACAAGGGTTGCAATATGAGCGATCTCCTTTACAGAGTTTTACACCCAAGATGGATCATTTGAATGAAGTATTTACACAGTTTAAATTGAGTCATTATTGTACTAAATTAGATGCTATATATTTCATGCCCATTTCAGATATTTCATATTTTTATCCTTGGTCTTATTGCAGATTTTCAAAGATAAAATATCTATCTATCTACATACATATATATGCACACATTATATTTCTCAGAACAATTATACTTGTATAAAATGAGGGGGGGAAGATAGAGAAATCCACTATGAAAATTTATATTTGAGAGGGTTGAAAATTAATAAAACAAATATATTATATCAAGCTTCTATTTTTGAGTGTCGTTTTGACTGTTCTCCATAAAACGTAAATGGAGCACAATGTTTGTGAGCCAACGGATTAAATTGGATTGAATTTTGTGTGGGTCTACTCAAGTAGATTCATCCCTTCACTGCGTACACGAACAAGAGAAGGGTAAGTCAGGGATCCGTTATGAATACGAGCGAACCAGGTGTTTTAGATCAAAATCATTGTTTGCTCCCTGTGGCACGCGACATGATATTGTGACGTGGCTATAGCAGAGCAGAGGGTACTGCAGAGGTACCCTTCGGAAAATCCGATACGATGTATGCATTGGGGAAATTAACTAAAATGGACAAAGGTGCATGTGCAATGCGAATGAGGGTGGATACCTATATACAAATAGACAACGCTCGGGTCTGAAATATCTCCATCCAGACAGACAAAGTGCATAAAGATCCCTTCCCCGTAATTCTCTTTTGTACTAACAAAAGAAAGGAAAATTCCTGTTTTATCGTAATCATATCTGAGTTTCAAACGGACACTAATAATTCCAATAATTGTCATCGACATGGTCGCTTGTTCTTACAGACCCGTATGGATATGCGCATTCTTCCCATGAAACAAAGCCGCCTGAAGGTGACATACCCATTTCGGTTGTGCGTCGCGATGAAAGTTCTGTCTACGAATAAATATATGCTTATATATGCTAGACGTAAGAGTTCGAGAAGGTCATGATCATCATCATCGAGTATTCCTCTCTGCAAAGTACGAATCTACGACGCATTACGCATTTCTCTTCTGTAGTCTCTTCCGACTTCGAATCATGCACAAGGCCAAGGGTCTAACTACACAATGAGTCGCAATTGCATTTACTATAAAGCAGGAGATCTACATCATGATTCGTCGCAATTTGGCAGAATGGAGGACGACCACAGATTAAGCAGGTTTTAGTTGCATCACACAGCACAGGACATCAAGCATCCTTCCCGAACTGACTTGTGCTGTCAATTTAATCTTGATGAGAATATGAATCCTGAGAATCCAAAATACCGCAACCTTTTTATCCATTTGACGATTTCACATCGAAATCGCCCCTCGACTTCATGTTTGTCTCCTCCACCTTGTCTCTTGCAATGCATCCCAAATTCCCAGCACCCAACTCAATTCTCCTTGTGAGCGTGTGTTGTGTGCTCGCTCACCTCGTCTCCGATCTGACAGTTCTCTCTCGCTCTTTCTGTTTCTCACATTTTTATTATGCGTTCATTTCAGAATTTCAGAGCAGTGGATATGCCGTACACATACTTGTTACTATATCCGCATATAAAAATGTAATGTACTCCGCTTCATCATCATCAATTTTTCTATAGTTTCTACAGTCATCAGCATCCGACTCGGACAACAACACAACAAACAAACGGCAAAAAATTGTTCTCGCGAGCAAAAGGGATTGTAATGTGCGGATGTGGACCAAACTATGTAGGAACGAGACCAAGTTGTTGTTGACGTATAATTCTCTTTTCACTCGCCTCAACTACTCCGCTCTTATAATATGCTTTTATCTACTGTTCTGTCTCCTCAATGTTTCTCTCACGTCCGAATGATCCAGCTCCTCTACACACTACAAACATTGCTTATGCAATCCACAATCCACACAGTCAATACCCAACTCAGAGAAATATTGTGAAAAATCCTTTACCTACGCGCATATTATCATACGTATCATGAAGGCACCGAAAGGAAGCACGTTCGCCATAGACAGACAAAACTAGTATACATCTAGCCAAGTCATCTCTCCTCAAAACAAGAGTGAGAATGAGAGAATGAGAAGAGGAGATATATTTCGATGTGGAGATGTAGATGGGTACATGGCACTCGCATACATTAAATCCGCTTTGTGCGTGTCCATCTCATCATATCCATGCTGGATTAGAAATTAAAAGATCTGCCAAAATGTACATAAAAATGTAAGGGTATCGCATATACTTTTCTCATGTTATTTGTCAAGAATCAAGCCTCAAGACGGAGGAGGCATAATAAAGCAGACAAGTTGAAAATAAAACGGCGAGATCATCACAACACACGGCAATCGACAATACACAAGACAAGTTTTGTTACTTGTCGAAAAAGGGGAATATCGGACAGAGTTCCAAGTTCCAATGCTCCACAAATCCACAGAGTCTTGCTCGTGTGCGGTGCGCATAAAAAAGCTCATATTTTTGTATCTACTTTCTTCACAATTCACATTCACTCGCAAACTCACAAGTCACAACACTCAACACACCGAATCTGCTCAAATCTGCTGGTAATGATCATCAGGCATTTGTGTAATGTGTGAACACTTGAGCGAAAGGTGCACATACGTCTTGTGTACATTCTTCCTCTTGTCTCCGTTTGTATTTGTATTGTTGACGGTGAGCTGATGAGATACTAACGAAGATCGGAAGATGTGGGCCGATCTGCATTCTCCTCACTATTCTCCAATATTTTACGAAACATCAATAAAAATTTCAAGATTTATGTAGACAGGAAGGAACGGAGGAAGCAAGTTGTAAGTTTGAATCTGAAGAAAAAAGAAGTTGAAAGTGAGTTACTTGCTCGGATTACGAGATTATTTATAATTTTATCAATTTTAGAAAATCACTCAACTTTCACATTTTGTAAAAGTGGAGAAAGGTGCCACTGGCCTATCACCTATCATTGTCACCAGTGCCCAAGCACCGATTACTATTCAAAGCAAAACAAAATGTTCAGTCAAAATCAAAATTACCAACTTTTATTCATATTTTTATGTTGACATTATTGAGGTTCAGTACAAAAGTTGTGTGTTGTAACTGTAACTGTAGTTGAATGCTGGAAGGAATGACAGATTGTTTGCGTTCACGTGTTCACGTGCATTGGTGCATTTAACCGTGTTTATATTGTACAAGCATGTCACATACGCACAACATATGATTGAAATGAAGATGCTTTGATGTTGAACCTAAACTTAATGCAGTTTTGTTTTTGTTGTGATATTTTTCCTCAGGTGACAGGAAGTGTGGAGACACGAAGAAATAAAAAAAGGGATTGAGCTTTATGGATACCTAATTCACTCTTGTCTCATGCAAATCGGAATTCAGAAGTTGGAAGTGACAAAATAAGACGTTTATCAGTTTGGAAAAGAGTGAGAGTTGAGAGTAAGATGAACATCTGATCAAGCGACAGTGAACATCTGGGGCGTTGAGCAATTTACCTCTGGGGGTCCGGGAGGGGTGATCTAGTTGACAGTTGATGTCCTTATCATTTATTTCAGTGATCAGTGATCATCCTAACAAGTAGCTCCATTGATAAAAGCAGGCACATAAATGGGTTAAGCAAGAAAGTGAAGCCGCCACGTTATCAAAATGGGGAACGGGAAGATCTGCGATTGCTGCATGGACTTTACGTCCTTGCTTCAGTCATGTAAGTTTACACCTGACTAACTTTTTAATTGTTTAATTGCAAATCATTTTAATCCCTCTCTAACACTTTCTTGATTATATGTTGTTGCAGATGATAGGAAAAGAACGCCCATTAACCACATTTCAGATGTTACGATAACCCGTGAAGAAATCGAGACGATAATATTGTATTTGCAGTCGTGGACTCAACGTCAGTGCTCCTGTTGTTTCCGAGATGTGAAAAACTTCGAACGTTTCAACTGGGCTCTGCAAATCCTTATCCTAGTCACAGTGGAAATTTTGAAAAATATCCCTCGCCCAGAAAATGTTGAAGATCAATCGATACCAAATGTAGACGCCTCTCGCTCGTCCACTTCCTTATCCGATGAAAGGATGGAGGTGGACATTGAATCCTCAACAACCAAAGAAGTACGTCCACCGGAAGTAGCAGAGATATCGTCTGAAAACGTTAAAAAGTCGGATGAGCAAGAGAAGGAGCAAGACTTGAGTACGACAAGTGGTGTGCCGGTAGCAGTAGTCCCCTCGTCCACAAGACCACTTTGGGACATTGAGGATAAGGACAAGTTGCTCCATTTTGTTTCCAAACTCTTCCTCAACAGCTTTCCCACGTATGTGGCGTACAAGCAGCATGGGATGCAGCTAAAGTCGCAGTCCTCAGAACAGGAAGTGACTCCTCAGGAAATCCAGTTGTTGAGCATTTTCTGTGAGATCAACGAGCCAGAGGCGAGTCCTTACTTGTTCCGGAACGTCTCTCTGTTCTGTCGCACTGGAGGGATTGACGCACTGAGCGTGAGTGTCTCTGAGCAAACGCCCGAGTCGATGCCAATTCAACGAGTAAACATTCTTGTTGGTCTTGCCACAAATCTCAAAACTTGGCTCAATTTCCAGTCGCTCCTCAAGTATTATGTTCCATTCCGGTCTCTTGTGATGGCGTACTTGTGCAAGACAGTGGACACCGAGCTGAAAAATCCGACTTCTCGCAATATGACAGAGTTTATATGGAGTGCCGTGAAGGAACCCGTTGACGCTCACATTTCCTTCGACAAGGGTGGACTGGATCTTGCATTTAAATATTTCCTTAGTCCAACGCTTACCATGAGACTTGCTGGCGTCAACCAGATAAACAGTTACATTAATCTTTTTAATGAGTTAGTGAATTCCGAACACATTCTCGACTCGGAGCTGTTGGATCAGCAGCTCTGCAAGTGGCTCCTCGACAATCAACTCATTCAGCACATTTTCGGCCCGAATCTCCACGTCGAGGTGATCAAGCAGTCGCACACGATCCTCACGTTTTTGGCAGTGGAAGGCAGGATTACGAATGAGCATGTGGACATTATGTGGCAGGCAGCGCAGTTGAAACATTGTTCCAAGCAAGTTTATGATATTCTGTCCTCCCTCATTTGCAATATGGAACCGGGTCCGGTTCTCCATCTGCATAATCTATTGAAAAAGTTGGAACCCAAGGATCATACGGAACAAGTGAGTTGTCAGAAATTAAATTTGTTGCGTGTAATCTGGAGTGCACATGTCTATAACGTTTTATATGTTTTCCAGAGTTTGTACCTGGCGTCAGCGTTGCTTAAGTTCATTTGGACTAACGCCACCGCAGCGTTGGGAAATATGTCGTCGGGTAATTGTCTGGGTGGATCAGCAAATATGAATTTAAGTAAAAACCAGAGGAGGTCGAGGCAAAGGGGGAATAGTGGCAATGGAAAATTTGAAATCAGTTCTAGTGAAAATTCTGTTAGCGTTGATGCTAGTCATTCGGATGATGAGATTCAGGTATTACAGAATTTGTAATTAAATTATTTTCTGCATGTGATGTTGAAATGTATGTTGAAAGTGCTGATCATCATTCTTGTTGTGTTTCCTTAGCCCGGCTCGCCCCGCGATCAAGGACCAAAGGGAGGAAACGGCGACGGGAAAAGAATGTACAAGTCTACTTCTTCGTCATACTTGTGTAAAGTGGTGCAAACTTCGTCAGATGACTCGCTAAGTAGTAATGGAGACAGTGACGAGGATCCTGATACAATTCCAGTAGGCGCTTTTCCAGCAAACATCGAAACTCACAGTGATTCTGACGCCGACGCGGAAAGATCCGGCGCTGAGGATTGCGCCCCAGCACGAAAAGGGCGAAGAAAAGTCCTTCGGCGGAAAAAGAACAACGTGACCATTGGAAAGAAGCGAGGAACGGACGGAAATGGATCTGGATCAATGCAGAAAAAGCACTATCAAGGAGGGGATGCAGCCCCACAGAACAAAGACGAACCTTCTGAAGAAGGGCAGAATGGTGCACCTCCTTCGTCGCAACTTCAACATGGACCACTTCCTCAAGATGGTTCAGGCATTGGGGGAGATCCTCTGGAACCAAATGTTGTGATAAGTCAGCTAGGCAATCTGGTTCAGATGACGGATGCTTCGCCAATGTTCCAAGACTACGTATCTCCTCCCGACAACCTGGACGGGAGCGATGGAAGCTACTCTTCCAGAATGAGCAATAAGTCGGAGAAGAACATGGCTGATTTTGACGGGGAGGACTCCAATTGTGACGAAGATCTGATGCAGTCTTTGACTCAAAATCAATTAGTTGAGATGGTCGCTACAGGTCGGGGTCATCACCAAGTTAGACTCTCCGGGTTGGGGCCAATGTTTGGACCTCGATCTGTGCGGAGACTTAATCAAAGAAAAAGGAGTCGGAATGCAGCCAATTTCAACTTTCAGATTGAAAACGTGTGTCAACCGGGGCAAACGCTCTTGTGGGATTTAGTGCAAGATGATAAGATCGTCCAGCTATCAGACGGATTGGCAATCGAGGCGCAAAAGGCACTCACGAACCTCCTCTGCTTCAGCACAGATAAGCTCATTAGATTCAAGTTTATCGAAGGATGTCTGGATAACGTCGTTCAAAACAGGAGTGTCGTTGTGTCACTCAGACTTCTCCCAAAACTGCTAACTTCCTTTCAGCAGCTCAGACTGACACACAATGCCGCCGCGGAAATACATCAGGTGACGTTGTGGGCGGATAAAGAACATCATATGCTCAACAAATTTTTCACGAATTTGCAGGAGTTTAAGCATGAGAAGAACCCAACTTCTCCGTTCCCATATCACGTACATGTGCAAGTCAGACTGGAATTTCTGTCGGTGTTGTTTTCTATTCTGAGCTCTCCAGATGATTTCCGGTAATATTCTATTCTATTTTTTAAAAAAATTAATCCCGAATTGTACGAGTTTTACTATAACAAAGCTTTTTGTACTGCCACAGGTTAAGCCTAGAGCAAGTAGATCAGCTCTGGGAATGTTTGGCCGTGGATGCGCGATGTTCGGACGACCTCTTCATTTGGTTAACAGGCCAAGTACGAATTCGTGAGCAGCACGCTCTTTCCTCCGAAGCATTTCGATACATCCTGATCCGGAAGATTCCTTCCTTGCCACCCACCACAATCACCATGCACGCCCTCACCCTCTTTCAGCAGCTGTGCAGCATGACTCGAGTGCCAGGTCTGCAGGACGCAGAAACTTCCACGGCGAGCATGGACTATCTCTGGAGAATCGCGTTGTGCGCCAACAGTACAGACGTGAGCATGACGGCGATCCAGTATCTCAACGGATATTACATTGGAAGGCAACTGGAGAAAGAGGAAGAGTTCGTGCGTCGCTGTATGAGCCATTTAGTGGAAGCCACGGAAGAATTGTTGACAGTTTCTGATGACACGGATGAATCCCTTCTCCTCAAAATCCAGCGAGCTCTCGTCTTACTAAAAACTCATCTCGAAACGTTCCGTCGCCGGTATGCGTACCACTTGCGCAAGTGGTTGTTGGAGGGAAGAGGAGTTGGCAGTCATGCACAATTAGTTGGGGAGAAGGGGGCAGTGCCCGTTCGAGTTGTAATTCAGCCGGCAGGATATCACGAGAAAGTTACCCTTGAAATGCTGTCCTCGGATTACGTTGCCGACTTGAGAGCTGAGGTGGCGAAATGGTGGGAAACTGTACAAGCGAATTTGGCAATGGAAAGGGGCATGTCTAGCTCGGCGACCCCCGTCCTTGGCTCCCTTCTCACTGAAGGTCCCATTCGGATGATCACTCAAGGCATTGAGTTAGCGGCGGAGTATGACGAGAAGTGCCTGAGTGAGGTTCCAGTCAAAGATCTGCAGCTTGTTTATGTGTCGATGGGTGCTTCCAGACAGAAGAAGCGCGGAGAAACTTTAGAATATTCATCAAGTTTGCCTCCACCTCCAAGAGATAAATTACCTGTGACGCTCTTGCTCCAGCCCCAATACTTTCAGCAATTGTTTAGTTTAATGGAGACGCTCTCTTCGATTAAAATTTCCGACAGAAGCGGGGTAAGTCTAAAATCAATAATTATCCAAATAAAGTAAATTATTATAAGTGCAAAACAAATTAAAATTTTGTAGGGTTTCGTACCAATAACGAAAGCACAAGTGTTGTCACGTCGAGTTTGGGACATTCTCATGCTCCTCCCTACAAATCCTTCAATCAACGAAGGTTTCACTCACATTGCCGGAGCAGACAGCTCCAAGTTGCGTAGTTTGCTGGATCCACTTTCTCCGCAGAAGTTGATGTACTCATTGTACATTGTGGAAGCCCTCGTCAAAATTCCAGTACCAAACAAGAAAGAGTCGGAGAAAGTTGGTTTGGAGGTACCTCCAACTTCCTGGCGTCAACAGTTTGTTGAGTGCGGCGGCCTGAGGCATCTCTTCGACATTTTCTCGTCTGGTCTTCTGGAAACTGTGGAGAATGGGGATTGGAGTGAATGGAAACAAGACTGCTTGGCGTCACTCCTCAAGATTTTGTGCTACTTGGGGGTGGTGAGCGATGACTCGGATTGCTTGACTGATCAGCTGTACGACGTGAACGAAATCCCGAAGAAGAGAGTGAAGCGGAGAAAGATCTCAACGGAAAAGACTCCGATCCCGAGACTGAACGAGACAATGTTGTCGATGATGGATGAGAGTTTGGTGATGACGAGACTGACAAATATACTCCAAGCTTGTTCCCTCCCCCGAGATCCGAATCACTACAAAACGGGATTTTGGGGAAGAGCTCAGGTATGACCGTCGGGACCATTTATTACCAAAATGATTTTAAAATAATTTGTTATGTGATTTACATGTATTTGACTTTTTCTGTTCAGGTTGTGCATTACGCCATGGCAGTATTGGTGTGCTGGGCTTACTCTTGTGACCGGGTTAGATCTGCTTTGTACCTGCAAAAGGATTTCCCTGTTTGGATCCGCCGACTGGTGCTCGAGGATCCGGAACCTTCTGTGAGAAAAGAGGCTTGTATTGGACTCTATCGACTCTGCTTAGGCGTCTCCACCGACGGGAAAACAGGATCAGCTTATAGTCCCGAGCTTATCATTCATCTGCTCAAATGTCTTCCGACGTCTCTTTCAATTAGGTCCACCTACAAACTAGAGGTAATGATACTACTCCCTCCTTCCACAGACATCATTGAAGAGCTAGATCTAAATTTGCATTTCCTTCCCCAGATTCCAGTTCATAATCCTTACGAAGAGCCAAAAGACTCTTACGGACCTGCCTGCAGGGATTACTTTTGGCTTTTATGCAGGCTGATTGACTCTCTTGAAGGAAATAAAACGACTGTGAAAGGTAAATATCAGACGAAACTAATATGGGTGGTGGTTTAGTGCCCATGCTCTCGCTATCAGTAATTACTTGACTTCTTTTCCTAGGCGCAGACGGACCAGACAACATCGTGGACCTGAACGAGCTTGGGATTACGTTGAGCGAAGCCATCCTGCAGCGTGACTACCTGGAGACGAGACACAACACAGTTTGTGATGACGGCCTTGTCGGTCTACTCTCCGTGATGGCCGTTGTGATGAAGCACAGTCCTCCCTTTAAAACGAGTAAACGGGGTCAACAGTTCCTCAAGGAGATTTTCGACTGTCTCTTCTCACTCCCATCCCCGCAACAGCGTTACCTCCCCAAGTCCAAGTCTGCCATGTCGCGCTCTGCAGCGTACGATTTGCTTGCTGAAATGGCTCGTAACGCACCCGAAAACTATTACCTCCTTCAAAATCTGTTAATGGACCAACATCAGCCGTCGTCGCATGCTCCATATCCGTGGGACTATTGGCCCCATGAAGACGGGCGAAGTCCTTGTGGCTACGTGGGTCTAACAAATCTGGGTGCTACTTGCTACATGGCTTCCTGCATGCAGCATTTGTACATGATGCCTCAAGCTCGTGCGGCGATTCTTGGCACAGCTAAATGCAGTTCAGAAATCAACAAACATGAGCACACCCTTCGTGAGCTGCAGAAAATGTTTGCGTACCTGATGGAAAGCGAGAGGAAAGCCTATAATCCGCGCAGCTTCTGCAAAGTGTATCAAATGGACCATCAACCGTTGAACACTGGCGAGCAGAAGGACATGGCCGAGTTTTTCATCGATTTAGTATCGAAACTCGAAGAAATGACTCCAGAACTGAAGAAGTTGGTGAAGAACTTGTTTTGTGGGATTCTGAGTAATAACGTCGTCTCGCTGGATTGCACTCACGTCAGTCGAACTCTGGAAGAGTTTTACACGGTGAGGTGTCAGGTGGCGGATATGCGCAACTTGTACGAAAGTTTGGACGAGGTCACGGTCAAGGATACTCTCGAAGGAGACAACATGTACACATGCTCGCAGTGTGGGAAGAAGGTGCGAGCGGAGAAGAGAGCATGTTTCAAGAAGTTGCCGAGGATTCTCTGTTTCAACACAATGCGGTACACCTTCAATATGATCACGATGATGAAGGAGAAGGTGAATACACACTTCTCGTTCCCGATGCAGCTCGACATGGGTGGCTACGTGGAGAAAACGTTGATGCCGCAGCAATACCACGAAGAAAAGTCGAAGAAGAAGGAGCAGCAACAGCAGAACAAAGAGAACGCTTCAAAAATGAGTTCAGAGGAAAATCCGGACGCTCCAGAGGAGGATTTCTATTTGTACGAGTTGATTGGAGTGACGGTGCATACTGGAACGGCGGATGGAGGGCATTACTACTCTTTCATTCGAGACAGATCTCCGCACAATCGGGACAAGTGGTACCTCTTCAACGACGCCGAGGTGAAGCCCTTCGACCCCAACCAGTTGGCGGCCGAATGCTTCGGTGGGGAAATGAGCACAAAAACCTACGACTCTGTCACGGACAAGTTTATGGACTTCAGTTTTGAGAAGACGAACAGTGCCTACATGCTCTTTTACGAGCAGTGTGCCCCCGCCATTGTTCCAGTGCAACAGGCAGCTGCTACTTCCCTGCTCGCGGCTGCGATGGGAGGAGGAGACCAAATAGTACCTTGTTTGCCAGGAGGGTCGTCATCCCTGCAAAAGAATGTGTTGATGATGATGCCAAGCTCAGCGGTTGCACCTTCCTGCCATCAAGCCATTGAGCTTAACAAGGAGCTTGAAGACTGGATTTGGCATGATAACACTCAATTCCTCCGCGACAAGAACATCTTTGAGCACACCTATTTTAACTTTTTGTCGCACGTCTGCAGTCAAATCCCACAATCGCTGCCAAGTCAGGAAGATGTGATGCTTCTGGCTGCCAAGCTGTCCGTAACGTTCTTCCTCGAAACCTACATTCACGCGAAGGAAAAGCCGACAATGATGCAGTGGGTGGAAATGATTACAAAGCCATTAGTAGCTTCGCAGCCAGCTGCAGCTTGGTTGTTGGATCACATGGCGGAGACGTCTTACTGGCCCGTCAAAATATTCCTCAAGTGTCCTAATCAGATTGTTCGCCAGATGTTTCACCGACTCTGCTTCCACGTTATTCAGCAGTTGAGATCGAGGCATGTGCATTTGTATTTGAAAATGCCTGAGGGGCAAGCCAGCGACCATCCGGATGACGTGGACGTGAACGAGTTTGGAAATTATTCGTGTGTCACCAGATTCATCAAGTCGCTACTTTTACTGGTACGTCTGTTCATTTTGGAGCATGCAATTTAATTATGTAAGCCGGATATTCTGATAATAACTTCTTTGTTTTTAATTAGTTGGAGAATGGAGCCAAATCCCATTTGAAGCATTTGTCGGAGTATTTCACTATGCTGCACGATTTCAGTAAAATGGGCGATGAAGAGTGCTTATTCTTGATTAATATACAGGCGATTTCAAAAATGGTCGGATTTTATTTGGGAAATAAGCGGGACGAGTCGGTATGTGCTTTTGAATTCTGTATTTTTGGAATTGTCCATTTATAAGTTAGTTATGGCACAAGCATCATAATGTAATTTTAAAGGGCGAGCACGCCACTGATGAGGAAGAAGATGAAGACGAGATTGTGTCAGTTCCGACGGAGAAGAACAGGGTAGTATCCCTTGAGAAAATGATCGCTTTGGTGGCAACGCTTGTGGAAAAGTCTAGGGATGAGACGAACTGCTTGAGAGTGTCGGTAAATGACATGGTAGCTTTGACTGGAGGTGGAAAGGTATGCCAATCAATAATACGCAAATAATGGTGCAGCAAATTAACCAATTTTAGTTACGAAATCAATCGAAGACTAACATATTCTTTTCCTTTCCAGAGCTTTTCGTTCATTTTGCAACAAATTCGTGATGGGATTAACTTTACAAGTACGAGGAACCTCATTTTCTCCCTGTGTCGGTGGGACGAGAAGTTGGCGGAGAGTATTGTTGCGAGTATTTTCCAGTCGATTCAAAAGCATCCAGATGTAAGTTTTACCCTTACATCCACCTTTTTATTATTGTTTGTACTTTGGCCACGAAAATATAGTCGTTTTTACTTTTCCAGATTTGCCAGCCGTACTTCAAAGTGTTGAACTTACTCGCGGAGCTGGTAGCAGGGCCTCCAGGAATGCCCAAGTTCACCGAGCTAATTCTGAATAGGATCCTGGATGTGGCGGACATATGTGCATATCCAACGTTGGAGTGGCTCGGCGCTCAAGTACCAAGGAACAAGATTGTGCATAATTGGTGCTTGCAGAGTATGGACACTTGGGTGGAGCACTTTCTCATCGCTCATGGGAATCAAAGAGTCCGAAATGGTGAGCATTAAACGTCAAGCCATTCTAGTAGAATTATTTTTGTTCATTAATTAAATTGAATTTTAAATCGATTATGTTGTTTTAAAATTGCAGCGGCCGCTTCGCTTCTCGTCTCCCTCGTCCCACACGCTCAGTTTAGACAGGGTTATCGCAGTACAAAGTTTTACATGGGGCACTACTCCAGGGACATGGGTGCGCTTCCAACTGAGCCCCAAATGGTAATGCATGAGATCTACGTACGCTTGTTGAACTTACTGAAACCTGCCAAGCATTACACCGATATCTCAACACACGGAACTTCCAAGTTGACAGCTTACTTTGCGGTGCTCACATACTTCACAATTTCCAAAGTGGAGAAAATCATGGTATGTCATCCGAACTTTTTAAAAATTGAACTTTGGTTTTTTGGGAAACAAATTTTGATTATTGAATTTATTTGAACCGTTTTTTCAGTTCGGTGCTTATTTCATAGACTTGTGGAATTTATTCCATCCAAAGCTCTCTGAGCCGAGCATTCCATGTCATCACAACAAACAAGCTCTGCTCACGTTCTGGCACCATGTATGCCTCGATTGTCCAGAAAACATTCAGAAGATCATTTGTAATCCTATGGTTGTGAAGCAAATCGGCTTCAACTATATTCTTGCTGATCATGAGGATCAAGAAGTGGTCATGTTTAACAGGAATATGCTGCCAGCGTATTATGCCATTCTGCGAATGTGTTGCCAGAGCTCGAGAGCTTTCGCACTGCATTTAGCTCGCCATCAGAACATGACATGGGCATTCAAAAATATCAGTCCATTTCCAACTCAATATAATGCTGTAAGCTAATAATATCTCATACGCTTTAATTCATGTGTGGATGTGATTGTTCCTTGAACGAGTTAACTTAATTTAATTGTGATTAATATTTGGATATTCCAGGCCGTGGAAGAATTGTTCAAAATGATGCAGATCTTCGTATGCAAATCGAATGATGCTTCAGAACAGGAAATTCTCGAAATCAATCACTTTAAGCGCAGTACACTACAACTATTTCTTCAGGTATTGGATGGGCGCTCCAACTGGGCAACGATGGTCTCTGCATTCAGAATACTCATCGAAACTGTTGAGGATAGGATCTTTGTCGTGGCGAATAACGGGCTATGTCTCGTCTTCGAGGCGCTGCACGTGCTCCACACAATGCATCACGAAGCAACAGCTTGTCATGTGGTAGCTGAAATGATTGAGCTCCTTTCGATCCTCACCGAGATTCTTCGTTCCTTCCGTCCTAAAGACTTGGCACCCGGTGGGATTTCCTTGTGCAATATCCCAGATATACAAATACACAGGTTCATAATGAATTCCAAGGAGTGGCCTGGAATTCTGGGCAAACTGGCCACCTTGCTTAATACTTACAATCATGGCGACCTCAGAAATGCGTCCATCGGTATGTTGAAAGCAAAATGGAACACAAGGTTCTAAACCACTTCTCATTCTAATATGTGTGCCCTAAATCCAAAACCTTTTTGTAACATTTCAGACTGTCTGATAGAATTCTTGTACACGATGCCCCTCGACTCTCTGCGGACTTTGGTGCCACTCATGGTCCACTGTCACTCGGCTTGCCAAGACGCTCAAACGTCTGGAATGGGACCACCGCTTGGACCATACTTTCCGAAACGAACATCATCCCATCACCACGGGAGTGTTTCCGTCAAATCCTCCGTTCGTCCCCCGAGACCAATGCTACAAATGGCATTCCCACATTTGGGCCAGGAAACTGCGAAAGGACTAGATGAAGAGTATGACCGGCAGCTACACGAATTTTATAGCCAGTACCATGTCTTCATCGACCTTATGTGCAGGGTGGCTTTCATGCGGGAGTACGTGAGTCAAGAATTAATCACGCTGAGTGCAATGGTCGGCTACGAAGCTGCCCCTCTCCACTTCGTTCAATTTCCCAAACTCTGGCTGGAAGTTCACAACACGCCGAGTTTGGATAGGAAATATATCTCGATGCTAGTCACTACAAATTACTTCACTGACTATGTGGAGCTCATCATGATGGAGGAGAGGGCTTGCCTCACGAATATAATGATTTTTAACTTTCTTGCCACGTTTTTACCAAAAGTAAGGCCGAGTTGAAATTATTGGCACGACTGATCTATTTTTAATGAATTTGAAATACTACTTTTTCTTTCATGTTTCAGGTATTTGAGCAAATAGGAACAACAGACCAAATGTGCAAAGTACTTCTAACGATTGTAATGGACATGGAGAACCTGATGTCGAAGCAAATCATGGACATTGAAACTCACGCAATTGGAATTCTCGGTGATTTGAAGGCGCTCACTCTGTTCTACGTTCCAACCTGTCAGCAGAAGGGTCCTTGCAAAAATCCCCTTCCAAGTCCGGCGCCATCCGTACCCCATTTGATGAAAACCCTAAGGAAATTCCAAAGATACCTGGAAACTGTGATGCAGAAGCGAATTCAGGATTCATCAACAGTAATGGGCTCGCCTGGGGATGCCGTTGTTCCCTCCAAGAAACGTAAAATGGACACGAACAAATCAGGGGCGGGGAGTAGTGGCAGTGGTACATCCGCTGACAAAGATTTGTGCAAAGGTGAAAAAGCATCGTCATCAGCTTCCTCGTCAACATCATCAACACCTTCGCCGTCCCCGGGCGTGGAACCCCATTCAATGATCCCAGATGCGGAAACTCAGCGCAATTATATTACTCAAGATTTGGTCACGATTTTGCTCGGTACCATTGACAGCCTGCTGCGAGGCTTGCACTCTGCGAATCAAGGAATGCACCTGGAAAGTGAAGAAGAGGCGATGGCAGAAGAGGACGATGAAGGTCCAATTGACGTTGCTGGTGAGGATGGTGCTACTCCTGGAACGGAGGCAGCAACTCCGTCAACTGAGGAATTAGAGAGCCAAAAGGAGAACATTTCGGCGAACAATGAAACAGTGAAACCGGAATCATCATCCGAGCTGCTTGGCAGTGAAAATAAAATTGGCTCGAGTAACGGCGACGTTCATCTTGCGAGTAGTAGTGAGCAGATCGAATCTGATCCTAATAACCAAAATGAAAACCCGTCCAATTCACTCTAAAAACTGGAACCACTCAAAATAGAAAAAAGGTTCGCGTATATGCGTTCAAAAGTTTTACCGATAAAAACTTCGTACTTCTTATTATACAAATGAAATCTAGTAGCCAGCATAAAAATGCTATGTAGATGAAACATACATAACTTTTTACTATATCTACATGTAATAATTTAATTTCGTGTGAGGAAGCAGATTGCGAAGATAGTGCAGCGATGAATTTACTGCGCCGTGTGTAACATTGTGAAAGTTTTTGTGAAAGGTGCTTCATTCAACAAATAGAGAGAAAGTCGAAGACTCGGAACGTTTTTTCGTAGGGGAATTTTCTTATTTGTCAAGAGTCATTAAACTTGCTTTATCATGTGTGTAAAAAGAACTAGTTAAATTTTTTAGAGAATATGCATTTGAAACGTGTATGATGAGCGGAAATCCTGAGAAATACGTCGAGAAAAGAAAGTCTACGAGACGATGAGTTTAAACGAGTTGTGCTGAACCATTAAATTATAAAGTTAAAATATAATATTTTTATTTACTCTGATATCTCCGCGGGGGTAAATGGAAATGGAGGAAAATGAATGTAATATTAATCGAGTGTCATGTATTTAGAGAATGATGAGGAAGACAAGTTATGTTCTGACAGGACAAGGATTTAATCGTATTTATCAGTTTTCCAAGATAAATCTACTTGAAGGCCAGCAATGCCAAACCAGCATTTAATTATTCTAATAATTTAATGTCATTATTTCTATTACATACTCTCCGGTTTTTTGTAGTCACTCCGTAATTACGTATTCAATTTTGTAGGATATTAAATGCATTTAGTGAAACTGAATTTATATATGGAATTTCGATTTGAAAGAATGAAGGAAAAAATAATACTCGGTGATGGTTTTTTTCGTATAAAACAAAACAATTTTCCCTTGAGAAGCGTAATAAAAATAGTAATTATTTTCAGCGTCATAATAATCATATTAAATGCGTAGCATCGAATTTTTATGGTCATAATAAAAAACAAGTTGGGCGACATTTTTAAGGATATAACTAGATAGTTTTCTTCTTTATTCGTAGGAATCATTTTAATTTGTCAACTACTACAGTACAATAATATGATGTAGGTATACATTTTACATTTTTAGTAGACCATTTTTTCTCGAGTTTTTTAAACATAACACACAATTGAAGCATAATATACTCTTAAAACTGGGTTTTTACATGTCATTCTCTGGTCAACATCCATTTTGCAATATAGAAGCTTTCGCCTGTTAGGTTTTTTTATTAACGCGTGGCTTTTGAAAACTACGTGTATCAAGGGAGTGTTCCTAATTTAATCATAAATCTTATTATAAACAGTCAGCTAAATATAATATTATCACACTCATGCATGACAGTGTTTGAAACGTTGAACGAAAAAAGTATACATACGATTATAGTATTATGCTGTAACAAAAATCGCGTTTAGGTATCAACTTTTACTCTAGATTTTCATGATGCACATGATGCACAGCGAGGACACAGCAAGAATGGGATATTGGAAGTAGACAAGTTGCACGAATTAGCAAATCGTCCAATTTCCGAATTCTACAAATTCAATTCTCATCCGATCAAAAATAATTATTCTCATTTCTCTCTCTCTCTCTCACTCTTATTCATGTCATCCAAGTAAAACACAAGGATTTTCTCGTCGTGATTACTAGAATTATGAGAAAAATGCATTCTAAAAAAATTAATTAATCAGGTACTTCGAAGGACACAAGTATCAAGTATGCATGTATAATAATAAGTTGTTTGTGGAGGTTGTGTATATATCATCAATATACAGTCGACTAATTAACGACATTTTTTAAATGCATCTATTTTAGCTAAATACATTTTTAATGTTTAATGGCAAACAATTATTAATATTGTGTAATAATATGCATAAACGACAAAAAAAGACGGATAGATACTTTCAGGTAGAATTATTTTCTCGACTAAAAGTCTCAAGTCATTCGTCGTAGTCGTTTCCTCTTCTCGAGGAAGTATATAATTAAGATGAATTAATAGCAAAATGAAAATTGACAAGACATAAGATACAAGGAGCACCAGAGGTTCATCACACCACACATGGCATATAGCATTTATAATCATGTTTTTTCCAAGTGTAAAATAAAAATCAGTTTATATTTTTTACATCTAAAACCACTGCGTGACTGATTGAGTGTGTTTCGTGAGAGAAATTATATTCTCTCCACGTTTTTATTTTCATATTTAAAGTGTTTATTTTGTCATCCATGTCCATCCCTTTAATTTTGTAGCAGAGATCAAAGCAATTTCCCCACAATCTCCTTTTAATTACAAAATGTGACAGTAAAAGCTGTATCCCGTCAAATTGCAATCGCAATCCCTCCACACTTCTCTCCATTTTTATAAAAATGTAGGAAAAGGTTTATTTCCATCAAAACGTTGATCAATGATCAGAGGATCAGAGTTGCATTAAAAAATCTTTGGGTAATTTGTCATCGTCCTGCAAAATCCTCTTACAAATAAATTACAAAGAACATAAAACACACGAAACATTCAGATACGCTTTATAATTTATGTGCAAATCTTTTCTTTTTTTTGCAAAAATTGTCGTCGGCTAAAAGTCGGAAATGCATGCATCTCTGTAAAATCTGATATAAATGTATGCAAAATGGGGCATGCTCTGCAAATAGCATTTTTACTCTTTTTTTATCAAGGTACAACTTCCCAAGGGAAATGCAGTCCAGCTGCCTTCCACGAAAATTGGAAACAATTGAAACAAACAAAAATGCAACAATGTTATCTAATCTACAAATCACAAATACACACAAAAGTAATCATATATCTTAATTGACTAAACCAGAACCCAAAACCAGCATTGGATTAAAAAAGTGTACGCTGAAAAGCATTTAAAGGTTTCATTCATTTTATCACGTCATTTCATCTGTAAGCAATTACCCAACTGTTTTACACACATTCCAGCAATTGCTCATTCTCCAAGTTTCATTCAGATCAACCTGACTAAAGTCCATGTCTTTTTATATAATAAAACTTGCACATGCACACGCTCACATTGCAATTTGGAAATATAGAAGCACTCGCGAAATAGATGTTCAAAATCTAGAAAGAGCGTGTGAGCTGCTTTCCCTCAGCCCATCACTTTCAACAACTCAGCACAACTTTTACTTGACACACCATTGTTCAAATGTGCTTTACTGTGCTTTAATGGAGAAAGAAGTGAAACTCTACAAAAAATTACAAATTTTGATTTTACAAATGAATAATGAGAAAAGGAGTTAGATGCATAATATATCATGTTCCGTTTTTGCCGTAATATTTTCTCTTGTGGATTTAATAGGAATTTGTTGTGTAGTAAGATTAGAAATATGTTGAGAGTATATAATATACCAGTCTTGCATTCATACTTTGTTGTCCATTTCATTTCACATTGTAAATTCTTAAATGAGAAATTCCCAACCTTTCAGATTATATTCGTTTCATTTTTTCTATGAAAATATGGCTCCTGACGTCCACAAATCCATACGTTAACATAGCATACACCAGTCAGTACTAGTTTAATACTACAATTAATTTGAAGTTGTTATTTCTTAGTAAACTATCTTGCTCTACTAATTTAATCATCTTGGTTTCAAGTTTTTGAAGGAGACAATGCAACCTCGCTTCAAAATCTCTCCCCAAAGGTTTTCATAAATGCAGTTTTCCTTTCCGACTTTGTATTTAAACCTCCACCCTCCCACTTTTTCTTTCTCCAAAAAACTTTCACTTTCTTTTTCCTGTAATATTTTAAAAACATCTAAAAAGTATGTAGAAATAGAGAAGCATACATTTGTATTATGCATATAGTTTTCTTTTTGGTAGATTATGATTTTTCTCTATTATCTTAATCTTGCTTAGATCAATTATATTTTTGTTGAATTATTTATGCTAAATATTTATATAAACGAGGTGAGTGCACTCTCTTTTAAACAATAGATCAATAATATGATATATTACATATGTTTTGTATATATGATCTATTATATTATACCATCGATAACCCGCATCCTCAATTTGTTCCTTAATATTAGTCTACAATAATTATTTTGCTAAGATCACAATTAATTCACAAAACAAAATGTCACAGAGCTATCTCTTTGTGTTGTCAACATATAGCCAGCCTGAAAAAGAGAAAAGTATTCCTTCCTATTCCAAGTGCAACATATATTTCACAACTAAATTCCTCTCGAACGCATCAAACTTTCCAATCGCTCCCCCTTCTGCTTTCTCCGCTATCCCTATTCCCTCTGGATTTCAAGTTCGAAGTGTAAAACGAAATCCGAAAGTTGTCATTCTCAAATGCCTCCCACATCACTACTCACCCACCTCATCTCTCCTTCATTTACATAAATTACTTTTAATATAATTTCCACTATATTCGTATAGTATAAATTAGCTTTATTTTGTGTCGTTTTTTCACGATGTTAGAACGTTCCAGTTTCCGTTTCAAAGAAGCATTTAAATCACTCTTGTAAAAATGCAATGCTCTCGTCTGCCTCCAAATTAATTATTGGCATGATCTAATCCTTACATTGCTTTAGTGCTTCCATATTTTTCAACGCCTTAAATACTTAAGGGCATTTAAGGCAGTTTTATGCTGGGGAAATGCTTGTACGTGCACTTTTTTCTACAGCTTTTCGCAAATGGTGAGCCATGACGGACTGGAACCTCCATCTTATTCTAGTGTAATAAAAATTCATTTTTCTCTCTGACTGCATTATTGTTAACCCAGTTAACTCCCGAGACAAAGATAAGATAAATATTTTCTCACTCTTTCCACTCATTCCTTTCATTAATAAATTATATATGTGTACCCGGAAAACAGATATAGTGAATAAATGGAGTTGATTTAATCATGAAGAATCCCATTCCCGAAAACCTAATCCAGCCGAAAAGTTGCTCGAATACGAGAAACTATTCATTTAATGACATGAAACCTTAATGTTTGTAACTCTAGCTTAAATATAATTATTTTTTGTTTTTTGTTCAGAAGCTGTTCTACTTGCTGCGCTGAGGTGCATCATTTCCTTTATGCATGCATGCATGTAGTGTGTCCACAATATTATATCGCTAGACATATTATAATATGTGTTGTAATTACTTGTAAGAAATTCCTTATTAATTACAACATTCTATCTCTAATTTGTACAAACTTTTCCACAGGCAATTAGTTCAAAAACATGACCCTCTCTTCAAACCTTAATTCACGTCATATCTTTTTTTTGGCCTTCTCTATCTCTCCCTCCGAGTTTGAGTGAAATAACTGCTGTTTTGCATAATATTCTTTACAGTTGAAAGTGAAAGCGGACTTTCACAGACAAGCTTAACTTTCTCCCGTCGCTTTCTACGTGAAATTGAACAGCACATATATTTTCACCCAGAGAGTTTCTGTGGTCATATTATTTTACATGAGGAAGGCCTTGGGCAGTTCAGTTAAACATTCATTGTTTCTTAAAATTCTTACAAATGAGTAAACGAGATAAGTTAGAGGTGGTAATGAATGCATAGTGTACTTTTGGGTTTTCCAGTTAAAACTGCCCATATCTATACAATTAACTTTTAAAGCTTATTCTGATTTCTGCTCATATTTATGTTTATTTATATATTCTCACGCACCATGAAAGTTAGTGCTTTTTTCTACTTCTCAATAGAATCTTAATTTGTATAATGAGTGAATGAAGATATTAATTCTTGTTGATCATAATATTTATTTGCGTTCTCAACTTTTCCGGGGATCTCCAGAATTGTGTATATATCTCTCAAACTTGGAGTAGTTTTTTTTAAGTTTGTAGTGTAGAGCGGAGGAGGTCACACAAATTTTTTCACAATACAATTTTGTGTGGCAAACGGTTTGTCGACATCCGTTATAATTTTGCTTGCGAGAGTAAAAATAAATCGTTAGTTATGCGATGGGGATGTGGCGAGCGAGCGATGTTTGTTTCTTTCGTTTTTTTGTTGGTGTTTCTTAAAGATGTTACTAGTGTTTTAGTGGTAGTGTTGGTTGCTCGAATATACTGAAGGAGACCAATCGGGTTTTCTTAACAAGTTTTTTTCTTTTTGTGAGTTTGTGGTTGTCACTTTTGATGAATATCATTTTTTTTACCTTTTTTACTAAATGTATGCACATTACTGACATTACATGTACTCGGCATAGATGTGGATCTTGAGTGAAGTTTTTAAGTGTCTTTCATTTTAAATGCCGTTTTTTTAGTTTTTAACTCCATGAAATTCTTGCTAGGGACAGAGGAGACAAAGAGAAACTGGATATACAAACTTTATCCTGGGCTGATTAGCGAAAGTGTGCTTCCAGCATTTCAATGAAGAGTTTGTTCATCGTCACCTTCCCATCCCGTCTCACGTTGAGCCAGTACCTTTTCATGGAGAGGTCGGCTTGCCGAAGGCTTGGAAGTGTGAGAAGAAGTGAGTTCACGTACGATGTACCATTTGTTCCATTTGTAGGCCTACGTTTCAAAATATACTCGATTTTGTTTGGTTTCACAAATAAATTAGCTTTCGCATAAGATTTTGAGTCTACCTGAGAACTGTAACACAATCTGACAAGGAAGTCATGATCGTGTCCCTCAGCTTCTTGACCGACTGGTAGTCCTCAATTCGGGTGTCCGCATTCACAAGGACGAGAGCTTTGAGAAGGCAGTATTCTTCCTTGAGAATCCCCGTCCTGTCCAGACGCTCCACCACTTGCATACACTAATTCCCCCAAGACAGAGCGAATTATTATATATCACAATCACAAAAGTCATTTTAAAATGTTTGAGAAATCATTTCTAAGGACTTACGGGTTGGTACAAATCGTACGCTCCACAATCTCTTGCCTGCTTCTCGTCCAGACTGAAGTCAGAGGCGAAAATGAGTCTGCCCGACATGTTCACGGATCTGTAGGCTAATGTCAATGTTAGCACTTCCGCCCAGGTCGCCTGCAGGATCCTCATTTGATCGTTGAGGGTTAGATCCGTGAATCCTGCAAAAACACGAAAGTTTTGTTTTCGATCTCAAAAGTTATCGACTGATGTCCCTAACCAATTTGAACAAATTTCCTTACCAGGAACTTGCTTCGCCCAACTAATGGTTGTCACGATTTCCCGATCATACAGATCGCTGAGAACGGTAAGCACTCGGAATTCGGGAGTGGAAAGGAGAGGGTCTGAGCCTGTTGGCAGTACAGCGGCAGGGATTTCTGGCTCACAAGCCTTCAGCGCTGCCAAAATTTTGATGTCTTCAAGAGTGGGCTTCTTGGGAAGA
Source organism: Heteromurus nitidus (assembly GCA_034687055.1). NCBI lineage: Eukaryota > Metazoa > Arthropoda > Collembola > Entomobryomorpha > Entomobryidae > Heteromurus > Heteromurus nitidus. The sequence continues at coordinate 40,440 of JAQFZW010000071.1, read as the reverse complement.
ACGGTTTGTACCGGGTACGGCACCTCTGAGCACCGCCGGTACTTTTGACGGCCACCTCGTACCCTGTCCAGGCGCACACCTTCCTTCAGCATCCCCATCCGAAGACACTTTTGAAAGCGACACGCTTGACAAGCCTTCCTCCGCCTTTTGTTGATTTCGCAGTCATTCGAGGCTGGACATGTGTACTCGATGTTGCCTACATTTCACAAATATTATCAACATTTATCCTGACGGGGACGGTGCAAAAAGTTTCGTATTTTTTGAGAAAATGTGTCGCACCCTGAATGGTTCGCTTGAAGAAAGCCTTGCAAGCTTCGCAAGATGCGACTCCGTAATGGAATCCTGAGGCAGTGTCGCCGCACACAAGGCAAAGCCGCTTCGGTCCCTCGCCATCTTCCTTGCCCGTCTCCTGGAACATGCGGAACTGCTGATGAGAATGACATCGGACACATGCACAAAACAAAGAAAGGCTCAACAAAAACACAAAAACCAAGCATTTCGAAACCAAAGAAGGCACATGGAAAAAGAAGCAGGCATATATTATAAACCCAAAAATTCAGACCTCTGTGCGACTTGAGAGACTGAGATCGCCATTGGACTGCGTGGTGGAAGAGCAGAAGTGTCTGTCTGGAGAGTCTGGAGAAGAGCCCGAGTCATACCCACTTTTTCTCCTTTGATGGTGATGGTGATGATGGTGGTGGTGGTTATGTGATGGCGCCGTTGAATGAGTTGTTAGCGGAAGTGGCTGACCGTTGTGTGAGTGAAGTCCTCCAGTGGGCGTTCCCGGTGTCACTGGAGTCGTTGGTGTGGTCGGAACGCTGCTAATTGACGCTGTACTCCCACCTCCTCCAACTTGTCGGCTGAGGTGCTCCGTCCCAGCCATGGTTGCTCCCAAAGCTGACCCGTTCACACCATCCAACGCAGTCGTGAAACTGCAGAGGAACTCAGTCTTGGGAGAAGTTGAGGTGGCTGTTGTCGCTGTCACTGGGGCTGCGTGAAATGTGACGCTGCCGCCTTCTGTTGTGAAGTCCATGTGAGCCTACCCCAAAAATATGCACACATATTGTCATTCCAGGAATTTTGATGACTAATTAGCTGCCTACTCACTAGTCACTTACATCCGAATGAATTGGTGTGGTGGAGGACATGGTTGGTGACATCGCTGGCGAGGAAAATCCCCGATCTCCGGGTGACGTCGGCGGGGAGAATGGACTCCCCAAGTCCTCCTTCTTGATCACTGGCGACAAGGGCATCATTTGTCTGGCAGTATCCTCCGATGTCGCCATTAAAACCTGTCAACATATTCCAACCAAGTCATTTAGTGGAAAACAAGATCAGACGAGCAGAGATAATTCTCTCAGTTGAGGGAGAGCAGTACGACATATATATTCCATTGCACGCTGACGCCTGACAAGATTAAGCATTTCAGGAATTATTCGCAATGCGGAACACAAACAAGCAAAAAAGCATGTCATGCATTCTCGATGCTGTGAACGCGATATGCGATCATGCATAAATCTCATGAAAAGTATTTATTTGTTTACAAATACATTTTATTGGAGCAGCGTGCCTTCCAATGCCTCACATGAGCCGAACGCTGTTATTCCAATCCAACACGGATTCAGCAGATTATGTTTCTGCGGGATTGCAGTTTAGTTTGTATGCGAAATCCAGGCTGCAGGAGGCGCACAAGATATACCATCTACTTTTTGATGTTTCACATGGAACTTTGTGGAATTTTACAGCGTTCACTCGCTAGTGACGGGCAAATGCAAGTGGAACACGAAAGGGAGCTCCGTTAACGCCATAAGAACGCAGAGCGAACACTTCTCGTCAATGTTCGCACGTAGAAATACATTCCACTCGCCATCTGATAATTTCAGCGAGAGAAAAGTGAGTTTTTTGCAGTTTGCATCGCATCATCATCACCGGCCGGCGGCAACTCAGAGTCGACACATTTAGCATTTTTTTTCATTCTGTGTGACTGTGGAAGACACAAGAATACACTTATGCAATGATGATGTACACAGCGCAACCTTGAACCTGGGTTTGTGCAAAAATACATACATTTAGTTTCATATGAGTTATAGACCTGTTAAAAATACTTTTTCCATTCTATTCCATCTTCACACATTCGATGCTGTATGGATCTATGTTTTATGAAAAGACAGGAGAATGAGCAATATATCATTCTCGTCATCACCACAGCCCAATCATAATTTTCCAGAAAATGCTCAAAATGCTCGTAAAATGTGCGAATTTTATGAGAATGAGTAATAACCTGTGGACTGCTAAAAAGAAAGTGGAGAGTAATAAAAGTGGTTATACCATAACATCCTCGTAGTTTTTTATATAAAAACCCACAAAGTAATTAGCACATAAATTAATATTCCAAATGTGTAATCCATGACTGTAACTTATCGCACGTGTCACATACATTGCAATCCCTATAACCCTTTCGAGTTTCGAGAAAGGATATCATCATAACGCCAAGCGTCATTTCTAGAAAGCAATAAAGATGTTATGGCATAACACTACAATACAAGATGCATACTAGATATGTTCACTGTAGAGTCTCTAAAATTGACAAGCGCGCATTCTTATTGGTGTGCTAATGTGGAAGCAGGAACACACGCCCACGCCACTTCCATCTCATTTCGATACTCAAACTCTTAAATGCTCCACGAGTTTTACATGAAAAAGCGCAATATGGGGAGACATGCCTAATTCTAAGTAATCATTCAATACACGCATATAATCTGGCAGAATATATCCGCTTCTACCAGTCCACCGCATATCCCCTCTCCCATTGTCGTAAGAATATACTCGGATTTTGCAACCTGCTCATATTCGCAAACACTAAAACAGCTTCATTTATACACAAAACATTTGTGAGCATAGCGAAGACTCTGACGACAGGGTTTTAGGCAGTGTAAAAAAGTCAAAAGAGAAAACATTCTCGTGTTTAGTATGTAATGTACACATGAAACTATATCCGCTTCGCAGCAGTTTCATGGCCAATTCGAGAGAGAGAGAAAATGATTCTCGGCTCGCATTCGGAACTTTCCGAGCAGAAAAATATAGTTAAAGGACTCTCTCTACCTCATTTCCCCTATATTTTTATGTGTATTCACATATTTCTACTAATGTCGGATGGAGAGACGATAAAAGGGTGCAGGATTTTATATATATTCACAACATTTGTGTGTGTACGTGTGTGTGTGTGTGCACACATGACGTAAATTCGGTAAATTCTTTTTCTTGACCAATCGAGCGGACATGTAATGGCTTCGCCTTTCTCTTATTCACGCATGCATGCATAAGTGCATTAGCGATCCAGTCATCGCTTTCATTGAACTGGAAACTTGTCCCCGAAAGAAAGTAAATTGAGTTTAATTTCGAAGCGTTCCAATTTCCAATGTCAAACTCGAAGCTTGTGTGTTGTTGTCATTAATATGTTTCGATCGAGGTATATGAGTACAGATAGGAGCAAAGTGTCCTCATGAATAACTGAAGACTGACTACATTACTACACTCCTTTCGCAACCATTCAAAGCTTTTGACAAAGTTCCCATTGCCAGTTTCTCCCTTTCTCGTGCTGTCTCCTCCGCTATGTACCGCCTACCAGCGTTCCCGATCCACGATCGGGGAAGAGCTTACTCCTTCACCACGTTTTTCAACAAAAGTACTATTCAGCATGGTTGTTTTGGTAGAGTATTTACATCTATTCCACGCCTGTTTCCATCCTTGTTATTATCAGAGTGGAATATTGCGAAAAACCTTGAGCGCTCTGAGGTGTTCCTACCTACCCTAATCCATAATCGTGTGCATCCAACACACACACACACACACCCCTATTTACCAGGTCCCACTTAACAACTAAACGATTTGGTTCGGTTTGGGTGAGATCTGGTACCACATGGGTTTGGTCCCACGTCTCCCAAAACTAAACCGAAGCATCTTATTGCGTTGGTCCCAAATTCTACTCAGGCATAGTTAATCCGTAAAGGACTAATCTATTTGGTACCCATTCAGGTCGGAGAAGCCTAAAATTTGCATGCAACTTTTGGCGGCTATTTTTACACGGGAATGGGATTCTTTGCTGCTTCCTTGTTCATTCGCAACAAAATCGCTCCTCGTTTTTCCAAGCACCAAGCAAATTCACAAAATAGTATCGGTTAACATTTGTAGAAAGTCTAAGAGAAGAATACAAAAACACAGTCAGGTATTCATCCCGCATTTCAGTGTGGTGTTTTTGTTGGTTGGTATTTCAAATGTGACGCCAACCAGATCACATTTAACTATAAATTAATCAGTTAAATTGATCGGAATTACAGCCATCAGTCATCAGTTGCCAGTCACTTATCAGCTTAACCTAGGACCGAGAGAATTAATTGACTCCAGTGCAGTGATAATTTTCCTCCAGTTCATTCCAGTGATCAAGAGTCTAATCAGTGTAGTAGTGTAGGTGTAGTAGTAATAATTAATTATTACACGAAGTGGCTTGTGAATAGTTGCCAGTAAATTAAACATCCCCTTGAGTAATTCAAAGTGTCATAAAAGGCACAGCACTAACAGCTGTACTAAGGATTCTCAATAAACATGAATGTTTTATTATGCCCAGTGATCTTGGGAAAATAATAGTTGATGTTTGATAATTATGCCATTTTATCAGACACTATAATTATGCTATGCTTCTTTTTGCTTAAATAATTCAGAATAAAATGTACTGCTGAATTAGCCCAAATGGGACCAAATGCCCACCAAATTTGACCCGTCCTTTAACCAGCGAATACCGTATATGAACATATTCGTTTGGTTCAAATATGGGAGATTTTTTATATTGAGGACTATGCTGGTACTAAGGAGGTACGTACGACTGACACAACGCATACTTGTCTGGTTTACTGAGACCTGGATACGTACTGTACTTTCGGTACCAAAACTACTCGAACAGAACTGAATCGAAACCGAGTAGAGTGGGACTTTTTAGGTTTTCAATGGTTCGTTCGAGTACATGAGCAACCATATCAGACCTGGTTATGAACCTTTTCTGGTAAATAGGGACACATACGCCTTACCCAGCTCGTAGTAATCAATATAAATTCTTGTCACTTCATTTAATCTTCTCCAGTGTTTTCCAAAAGTAATTCGAAATTTACACGTAGATTTTCTCATCGATTCAGAAATTGCAGGGGGATCTGCTCCCTTTAATGGGACATGGGCAGACAGTAGGCTCTTAATGATGGAGGGATGGTATGGATGGCTTTAGACTGGAAGAAACTTCTTCCTTTTTGTTTTGGGAAGGTGACGGTCGACGGTGGAACCCGGTACGTTCTCTATTCCATACATAACGCAAACACACACACGTGAAGTAAGTTAGATGAGGAACGTGCCGTTTTTCGGCGTGTTTGTGTGTGATGTGCGGACGGAGAGAGAGAGAAAGCGAAAATCGATAATCGCAAATGTTGGCCTTGACTCTGGAGAAAGGGAGAAGGAGCGAAAGGAGAAGCTTTCTTTTATTTTCCCTGCTTTCCACTGCACTTTGCTAAGGCCATCCTATACATATGCCGTCCTCCTCTCCCTTATTCTTTCTCTCTTCCTGCTTTTTCCATCTATTTTCTGTCGAGTGCGTTTTACTTTCTTCATTCTAAATTCCTCGCAGGCGTATATACTCGCTATATACTTATATAAATATATATGTAAATCCTTAAGTTCTGCTTGGAAATGCTCTGTTTTGTAATCATGTGATGTTGTTGTAGGTTCGGGTTCGTGTCTAATTTACAATGTGCATTTTAACCCTGCCAAACAGAGCAGTTGACAATATTGTGGAAAACAATTGTTACATAAAAATGCACAAACCCAAGACAAATGTAATCTCGGTGTCTCAGGGTCTCTCCAAACCATACTATATCATATGGCATTCTGATAGTCACACCCATTGCTTTCTAGAATATAACATGCAGCTGCGACTCATCGGCACGCATATATTCGCAAATCCGCATTTATCAGGATGCGGTTTTCCAAATTGAAATTCCAATCCATGCAATTCAAAGGTCTTTCCCTTGACTATAATTGGAGTAGACTCGATTGTTTCATTTTGAAGGTTTTTAATGTACTCCCCTTTCGTGTTTTGTCATTTGCACACTCATTCATCCATAATTCACATTGTCAGCCCCATCCATATGCCTCTTTTCCCCACGATTCCACTCTTTGCAAACATGCATTTAATGTTTGTCCCTCGCATAAAAATGCAAAACTACATTTCGGCAGCATTTCACTGTTCATATTTCCCTTTTAAATAGCAAAACAAGATACGATGCACTTTCTGCAGGGATTCTGCAAAATTCAGTGAGAACGTGAAACATGATGTGTGGACGTGAACAGTATAAGTTGTGCTGTATGTATATATGGTAATTCGCAATTCTCTTATGAGCAATCCAAAAGATGTATAAATGAAATTCTATTCCAACGATTTGATGATAAAAACGAGGTTTGGTGGTGTGTTTTAGTGTGTGACATAATATGGGAACGGTTGGGAAGGAGGAATACACAACGCAAAGGCAGAAATATTGCAAAAAAGGCGACTATTCTTACAAGAGAATTGCACCAATGCCAAGGCTGTTGCTACATGCATGCTTTTGCAAAAAAAAAGTTGCACATATAAATACTATCTAGAACTAGAAGTATATAGTTGTTGTTGTAATAGGAATATGTGGAGGACCATTTGTAACGTGAGGAAAAGATAAAAAATTACAGAGCTTCCATCTCAAGTTGAGATGTTCCGCGGAAAGCCATGTCTCGTGTTCCATATGTGCATGTATACAAACATGTATGTGTGCTTGATAACGCGGTGTGGATGTCTAATAATAAAAAACCTTGTTTGGAAATATAAAAAATATTATGTATCCTCCTTCCTCCTCAAAGAAACTACGAAAACAGTGGGAAAATTTGGAGTGAGTCGATGATAGTCGACGAGTTTCGGGGTTGTGCTTAAACCACGAGACTGGCAAAACTCTCTACGCGAGTGAAGGAAACGTGTAACAAAATCAATTCGCCAATTTCATATTGGAAGTTATGCGCATGTAGACTCCGTCAAAATGCAGTCGCGGACAAACATGGAAAATGAAAATGTGCTGCATTGTATAGCATAATTATGGCAATAATATAATGAATCAATTTTCACTCGTGGAAAACATGTATTGTGCTTTGTGGCAGATAAATTGAGGCGATTTTACTGAACAAATTTACTCATCTCATTCAATTTCTTCCTCTGATTGTCAGCCACCATTTCAATTCATTTTGCCATTGGCATCAGCCTGAAGAATGCTTGGTAAAAGCTAGCTAAAAGACCTTCGAATTTCTGCGTTTCGCTATCAATCTCGAAAGTCGAAAGGAAAGGCTTTTTGTTCCTCTGATCGAGAGAGAGAGAGAGAGAGAGAGAGAGAGCGTGTTTCGGCGAACACAAGCACAATCATGAGAAATAAATTTTAATCTGACTCCACTGGATATCTGCGTATAAGATTCGTGAAGCTTCTCTCGTCTACAATTACAATCTACGTATGCATAAATACTTTTCGTTCCAGTCTATCACTCGGCATTCGGCAAGCCATCTCAAATCATTAAGAGCAAAAAATTGTTGCAAATGTTGTAATGCATTCCTTTGCCTTAATAAAAAGTTTATCACTGTCATGTAGTATAGGCATAGGCATGTAAGTAAGTAGGCATGTGTCGCTGTCCGGTCTAGTCCAGTCCAGTTTGATAGTACTTGACCAAAATGACAGCTTTCGGAGTTCAAAAGTGGTTCAAAAGTTCTCCTCTCATCCTCATTCATTATTATACAAGTATTTTTATTATTGAAAGCTCATACTTTTTAAGAAGATTAGAAAATCATCCTCACAATTATCATGTAAATTACTGAATGTATCTACGTACACACTCGAACAGACACTTTGTATAAGTTTATCCAGTATATTTTGACATACAGTGTTCCATGCTTACATATATTATCCACACAGAGGCACTTCAAGTTACAAGCTGCCTCCAGTTTTTACACACGCAAAAAATGGCAACTTTTCCCAACATTTTCATTTTCACATATAAATTCAAAAACTAAACAAAAATTAGTTTCCCATGATCATTATGTCTGCAATGCACGTTCTCCGTCAGTAGGCAGTTGGAAGTGGAAGGTGAACTGGAAAATTGTGAATCATATGAGCACGCTTTATAATTGTTCCTCTCTTCCCATATGTGCGCTGTCCAATTAAAAACCATTTCAGAAAACATTCTCCAGAATGTCAGATTCTTGTCTTGTCATTTCAAACTTGTGCAACAATACCAAACAACTGCCAGTCTCCTTTCAAAGAAAGAGAATAATGATATGATCATTCTGCGAGAAAAATGGCAATTGTCAAGTTTTTAACGATTACACAGCGAAAAGCCAGGGAGCTTTGGGTTTGAGATATATACTCCTTTGTTTTTTATGCATGCTAGTTTTAGCCATCATGCACACATCATCATCCTCATAATTTTCTTATCATAATTGCATTTATTTATTACAGAGAGAAGCAGCAGTCCCATTATACTTGATACAAGAGCAAGGTAAGTCTGATTGTCCGACTTGTGAACGATATTTCTCTTACTTTCTTCAGAGTAATTCATAACTTGCCCCTCTGCCTCCCCTCCATTACATCACCTCGCCTTGCAAAAAAGACAAAGGCGCAAAGCCATAATGTTCATCGCAATCATTTTGTATTTTAAAATGCAATCTTGGATGACATCTCTCCACACAAAAGATTACGCTCTCGGAGTCGTCAGTATCCCATCATCCGCTCTCCGCTCACTCAGTTTCAATTTTAAATCCATCAAAAGATAGGCATGGAGCGAGGATGATTTTTGTACACAAACTTTGTACATTGCATTTCATTTGAAGTGTTGGAAGAAGATTAAACGATTCATATCGTTAGGCTACGCTGTGAAGAGGAACAGGACGACAGGATGTAAGTGTGAGTGCCGAGTGTGTGTGTGTGTGTGTGCTTTCTGTGCTCTCTCTCACTGTGCACGATTTTTTTCGTGAGAGTTGAGCTGGATGGATAAATGGATATATTATGGAAGCGTCCATTCTCGATTTGCCAAGAGGAAAGGAAGGAACCGGTGCCGTGTTTATTCTACTAGCAACTCACAATCCTCTGTAAATATAACCACTAAACCACTATATAAGTAGTGGTCGTAGTTATGCATCATGCAACTCTCGAGTAAATTGGGAAATAAAAAAGCTTTTGCACATCATCATGTATCAACACGTCTATACCTATGCCATATAGGTACGCTCTATTTGTGTATAAATCCTTCCAGAGAAAAAATGAGCAGCAGAGCAGACTTTAATCAGTCATAAAAACGGTATAGCACACATCACACATAACAGCAGGTATGTTGGATGTATGTAATTTGGAACGGATGGTGTTCCGATGCCTATTTCCACTTTTTATCTTGCCATGATGATGCATAAAGAAATACTTGACATAATATATATTCATAACGATATTTCATTAAAAATCTTTTGAGAAGTTATGTGCATATTATCCTATCACATCTATATTTCAATATAATTCTGCTCCAGGCTCACGATTACAAAAGAAATGTCCATTTTTTCTCTCCCGTCTATAATGATAATGTTGCATGTTTCGCAGCGAGCACAGTGCGCTGCTGGCTGATGTGTATTACGTTGCATTTTTTATGTCCTGTTGCTCACACTCGCATCACGGTTCCATCATCATCGTCATCAACACAGCAACTCTTCGAGTATCAAAAGCAAGTGGAATGATAGAGAGAGAAAAAGAGCATAGAAACAGCAGCGTCCGTCGTCCGTCCATGCATCATTATCCTTTTACATCCACATATTTTTATGTGAACTCTTCTCACATCTCTTCCAGCATCAGCATAAACTCGGATGAATCATAAACACATATTGTGGGCATACCTCGTCGTAGTTTCGCTTCTCCATAAAAAATGAGTGAGCAAGCAGCGTTTTAAAAACGCTTTTCATGTAGCGAATGTTATGTACGCACAGTGGAGTGCAGTGTGGATATGCAAAAAAACTGTAGAAAATATAATTGTATTGTTGGGAGAGCGCATGAGAAAACCACGTTATGGCAGTGAAACACGTACAGCTCCCCCCTCTCAGGAGGTATTTCACTCGAATTATGCAATAAATAGTAATTATTTTCATTTTGAAAACCGCAATCCTCACACGATCCATCCTTTTTTACTCTGCTCTACTTTCCTCGTTTTTTTCTGCGTTCATTTAATTTTCTGGATTAAATTCCAGGGAATCTATGAGCCCCCCTCTCTCTCTGTTTACAGACCTTTCCCAGAATCGTTTTGTAGGCACGACTGAAAAAAATTCCAATTTAAAATATTTGCCAGTCTGGTTTTGTAGTTGATTTGCAAGTGTTCCACTGGACCTGTACCAGACTGAACTGGACAGGAGGGACGCAGATCTATAAGCCTATAGCCGAAGGCAAAGTGTTCAGAATTTGTTTCACTTTGCCATTTTATGTTTACAATGAGAAGCAGATGGATAGTGTGTGGAGAGAAGGTATGTCTGCTTATTGATAGGTATCTAGAATTTTATTGCCTATTCTGGTGCTCATCTAATCATCTTCAATCGGCAGATCATGCGTCACTCGCTCAAAAATCAGCTTTTTCAGAGAAGCTTTTCTGGAAACAGATCGAATGGAAAATCACGAACTAAAGCTAACACAGAATCCGAATTTATGCCAAGATTAATATTCAGAAATGCAAATGTATTGAACTGCACTCCATCCGTCATTTGCTCTAGTTTTACTTTGTCATTTGCGAGTTAACAAGTACGAAAGGGGAAAACCTTCAAAAACTTGCAGGGCAGGTGGGAGATGAGAATGCAAGATGCAAGTAAAATTATGTGCACACAAGCGAGCACACAATACAGAAGAGACCCACAATTCACAATTTTCCTTGTCTTTGTCTTCATTTCATATGTTATCTCGTCACCAAAATCATCGATCAATTTATGCATACTTCAATACAAGGCGATTCGCACTGATAATGACTCAGAATAAAGAAGCTATCCTGCTTGTTCATTCCAGGTAATCTTATTAGATATCTGTGCTGTCCCGACAAAAGAATCCATTAAATCCGAAGATTATAATAGACTAGCGATGATCATGAACCAGGCAAAAGTACTTTTAGCAAGTGACAGGTGACGTACGGTTGGATTGTAGGATGATGGATGACTACGACGGATCAGTCCAGGATCACGTAGGTGGATTCAAATGAGAAGCAAAAATGTGAAATTTAGGGACCGATCGAATTAGCTGAGAAACCTTGTAAAAATGAAGGAAGAATCTTTGATGATTTTGTAAAAAGCATATATGCATATTTATTTTCTACCAACAACGCCTTTCAAAATACGAGAAGAATTCAAGTCAGCGTTATAAATTCAACTCGGCTTTTCCTGGGAAGAGTCTTTCTTATTCGCACAGAGACGGAGAGATTGCCACCGGCGAAAAGTGTATCCCACTTTCAATTTCATTTGAGCACGAGAAGGAGACGACGAGGATGATGATGACGAGGATGAAGCAGCTTGAAAAACAGGTAGGGAAAGGTAGGGAATAAGGAGGATCGCTTTTATTTGTAATCTTGCATTTTGATGAAGATGCTACACACACTAACACACAATGTAAGAAATAAGTATTCTTCGCAAAAAAGTGTGTGTGTTTTCGTGTCGTGTGCAGTGCAGAGGATTACGTAGAATGGGCAGTGTACATTCCACTTTTCGCTGGAGGCGACTAGAATACGTAATGCACAACTTTGCATTTCGAATCCTCTTCGTAGTAGCTCCATTGCAATGCTATGGATTAGGAGGAGAGGAGAGAGAGGTTTAGCACAAGTGTTACTTGTGTATTATCATCGTCATACAATTGAGGCATTTTTATACCTTTGGAAGGAGGCAGCGAATGAATGACATGCATCCATCCATATAGCTTTCTGTGTTTCTAGGTATATGCTAACCAAAACGTCGGCAGTGGTGGTGCACACCAGACAAGTGTGATCTCTCTCCACCACCATGGTCCACACACGGACAACATCACTTTTCGAAAATAATGTTTTTTCTCCACTTTCATTGTCAATGCCAATGCCAAACGTGAAATGGGAAAATGATGATTACCTCTGCAAACGCGCACGTCTGTCCGCGCGAATATGTCTTGCAAACACGAAGAAATGAATGGGCCGAAAAAGAGCAGATTTTAATCTAGAATAACGCTCTCCATTAAAGTTAGGACTTAGAAGAGCTCTTTGAAGGGACGATGAGTGACGTGACAAAATGAACATTTTTCTCTGCTGGAAAGAGTATGCATTTCATGAACTAACAAGCTTGATCTGGATTTTCGAGAGAGAGAAAGGGAGTTTGGTGAGGGTTTGAGTCATAGTATATCAGATATCGATAATATTACAAGAATTTGTATTTATGTTATGTAAGTCAGTATACTGACAATATGGGTAGAGTGAAGTTTGCCAGCTGGTTCTGGTTCTCCAGCTTTTCTCGCTTCACTCTTCACCGTTTTTCTTGACGTTCTTCTCATATATTCTCCCAGTCGAAAGTGGAACGTGAAAATGGACGTATATATGCAATTTGTTTTTTTGAAACCGGCTTTACTTGTAGTAGTTAGTTGTACAGATTCCCTTGACCATTTTCATTGGCCAGGGATAATTTCGCTGAAAGGAAGATGGGAAGTGAGTGAGGAAGGTTTCGCATCATCTCCACACACAAACATGCCATTTTTTCCTCCTCAAGTTTTCTTGGTATTTATCTAGGCTTTCGAGTTTGCATGTTGATCATCAGGCTGAGGCTGGGAATGATAATTTAACCCTGTCTCGCTCCTCTGTTTTGTTTGTTGCTAGCTGAAAATGCAGTCGAGCAAGTTAGTTAAGGAAGCGGAGAGGAGCAGGCATATGCTGAGACATCCATGCTATTACCTAATATGCAAATCGTGGAAAAAAGTGAGAATGGAAGATGTAATAATAATAATATTCTTTGAATTTACTTTGTCCCATTAAGCCTGAAGGCATACTTTTTAACGTGCCTACACACCACAGACCTAGTTGATGCAACTCTGATATTTTTACCCGATGGTTTCATTGGTTTCCATTTTTCTCAGAATTTCTATACGAAACCGTTGGATTTTTTTAGGAACAAAGATTTCTTTGTGTGAAATGACACTTTGTTCATAATGATCGACTAGTGACGTTCATGTGTACGCAAATTATGTCCTGCCATATATCCATTTTAAACTTTAAGAACAGCACCAGCTTGATGCCCTCTTCATTGATTTTTCCAATTTTTTGGTTAAAGCCTTGAGCTTGAACTTGGCACTGCTAGCATTAGCATCAGGACAGAAGAGGAATGATGTATGATGCACAAAATATGAGGCTATACTAATCGTAAGTTGGTCGTGCATTCCTGCTGCTGCAATGAATGAGAGAAAATCAAGGAGAGCCCACTTTGGTTATGCAATCACCCCTTTCACTTTCCATTTCAGTGACAGCTTTTGCAAAGAGGGAGAGAGAGAATGATTTCATATAGCGAATGTGAATCAAGTGTGAAATGAAGGGGTACCAACAAATTCTTGTGCTCATGCTGCTCGCAAATGCTTACACAGGCACATCCCTCCTTTTCGGCAAAGGCAACCTTGACCGTGACCTGAATAGAATGCACATTCATATACACTGAATATATGCGTACTTATGAACACAACAAACTTGCACCGAATTCATTCCTGCTTTGCATTCCATATCCTGAGGTGACACTATGCTAATTCAAAACGAATGTGCTTTTGTGCAGATAAGTCATAAATGTGAAAACAAACACAAATATAAATACGGATGACGCAAATGCATAAAAACGCTGGGGAAAACATAAATTTTTTGACTGGTGCAATAAAATATGGATGTTAAGTTGGGAAAGAAGGTAAAAGCACAATGAGAGAGAGATTTTTTTATTGAGTGCTTCATTCAGCGATAATAAATTTCTTACCAAAGGATCGCTAGAATTCCAACTATCCATCGTTCCCCTTGTCCTGATGACGACGTTGTCTGACACATAAAATAGTAACTTGTCCCATTCACGTTGGCAGAATGAGCCCAGTGTTGGTCCTCATCAAGGAATTTTCTTGCATATGCATCTAGCTACTTTTTTGTCTTTCAACCACACGACAATAACTTATTTATTAATACTGTATGTACACTCGCTGTCACCACCGGAGTTGTCACGTCTCCAGAGATATTCCACCTGTCAGTAAAACCCAACGAGTCGGAGTTCCAAGTTTTTCTCCTGCGATTTTCAGTGTTTGGAATAATGATGATGATGATGCGGTCACAATGCGAGAACGATCTTATTCTAACAAATCTTTGGGCTAAATTGCAAAATATTTGGTTTATTGCTGAATGAAAGGAAATATCCTCTTTCCAACTTTTTCTCAGAATCCAATGTCAGCGACTTCTCACTCGCCGGCTTTCACTACCCTTTGACCCTGAGAGCGACTCAACTATATTTATTATGTAAGTGCTTCGGAGAAAGCAAGTTGAACCGACACAGTTGCTCTACTTTGTCCAAATGACTTTCACCGGAAGAGGAACGTTTCTCCTTTCCAATAATTCAGGGCTCTCCAGTTTCCACCTTTCCCCAAGCGAACTCTTCTCACTTTACTTCCAGGGGCAATGCAACACTTACACGCACGTTCCTTTCTCGCACAAACAACGAGTGACAAAATCCGTATATATGGAATCCGTTTCGAGTCGGAGTTTAATCTTGTTGACACGTACCGGTGTCAATTAGTAGCACCAAAACAACCACTTTTTTGTACGATATATTTCCAAGATGACAGCAGTTGTCTAATTACGAGTACACCTTCTCCAAATCAAAAACAAATGTTTTAATTGTCGCTCTCAAAACGTTGTTTGTTTCATGTGACGCTGGAGAATAGACACGAAATATCTCTTGCATTAAAGTTCTACTCTCTCCCTCTCTCTCTTTACGTGACTGTCAAGCTACAAATAATTATATATTGAAACTTGTGTGCATGTTGTGTTATATAGTTTTTATTACAGGATTGGTGACTGTGAGTGACTCTCTACTCTTTTATCTCATTTGATTTTGATAGATATTATATTATGTGGATTGTATTTATTTGTGTATTTTATTAAAATCAAGTAGTTCAAACCGAGTCAAGTAGTTTACTATGCTTCATATGTATTGAGATACCTTTTTATCGAATTATTTTGTGTGTATCTATCATATATTTATACTAATTACTTTTCTATGTATGTGTGAGTGTGTCAATGCTGTTGTCAACTACAATATTGCAGAGATTTGTTCTACACGCAATATGCAATTTCCTTCACTCTCTCTCTCCGTCTCCGTATCAAAATATTTTCTCCTCTCTCTCTTCTCACTCTTCTCTCTTGTCAATCCAGTAGCTACTGACTGACTGGCAAAGTTTTGAACAGGGAACCGAGACCTGCGACTTTGTTCTTGTTGTCGATACCGATGTTGATCATGAGGGAGGTAGTTTGTGTGCAAAATCCTCTCGCTCTACATATATCTCTATCTCGTATATGAATCCTATCCACCGAGAAGCACTTTTCTTATGGCATCTATTATATTTTCCTTTAAAAAGGTATATCTTTTTATGAGGGGAAGAGGTATGATTCAGATTTCAGATCAGCAAAGCGGAGAATGAGACAAGTTAAAAGTTGAGTTTCAAGAAGGAGATGATGATATATGTTTGAGAAAGGAGTTTTAGAATTGTGTAAGTTGTATGATGATGACTATGAGAAAAAAAATAGATAGTTGCTGTGTAGCTTAGTTAGTTACTGGTGTGCTTAAGTTAGCACACACAACAACACACAAAAAACTTCACACATGTATTACATCTCTCTCCTCTTCTCGAAATGGGAGACGATGATGATGTGTGTGCATTTGGTTGCTGGTCTATTGCGGAGAAGCAAAAACAGATTGGACTTTGTTGAGAAAGAACAGAGAAGGAGAAGGGGGAAAAGCATGGAAGCGGACTGCACTCCACTTGGCAAACTGGTAACTAACCAACTTACTCAGCTCTCGTCTCTCTCACTCACTCTCCGTGGAGAAATATATACAACTTTGTTTTTTTTTGTCGAGAAGAGAGAAAAAAATAGTTGTGTAAGTGTAAGATAGCGAGTGGAATGGAGTGTGGAGCAGGAGAGCAGAGCAGAGAGCGAAAAGGAAAGGAACCTACTTTTATTCTCTTTTTTCAGTCATTGGAACAGAGGAATTAGGTTTTAGGATGTAGGATAAGGAATATGGAAATGGGATTGTATAAGGATATGGTTAATGATGATTTCATGTGAGGGAACCTCCAAGATTCGAGTGAGTATGGTAATGCATACAACGTGTGGAGTGGAAGAGCGTGCATATGGCAAAATATATATTATGTGATGACTCGCTCTCCTCACTGGCAAAAAATAGTGCATGTGTTCCTTTGCTGGTGCTATTGCAGAGGGGCTTAGAGGGGAAATACAGGAGAAACCCATTTCAAGTTCACGGTGAAAAAACGAGAGGAGCAGAAGCGAGTGAGCGTGAGCATGTCGCAGGTTTTTTGTGTATATCCTTTCGCTAAAAAAACGAAGAGATATTCTTATGATGCACATACGTGATATGCACTTGTGGGCAAAATATACCAGAGGAATTTACACTGCGGGTCTTATTGGTTGTAAATGTAACTTGAGCAAAAAAACCTTTCATCACGACTTGCTTGTGTTATGCTGGCATATAACATGAGCATGAAACTATCATCATTATAGTCATTGTCCCGATAGATATATATATATATATCGGTATATTTTTCAAACCGAGTTTCTAACTGCGTTGGTTAAGTAATGACAGCGTGTTTGTGTGTAGAGTAGACTTGGCATAGCACAATGCACACACATATATATCTCCAGTTTAAAGCTTTATAGTACGTTGGATTTTGTATAGTGTGAATGTGAACTGGAACTGGAATTCGTGTGTGTACGGAGCACGGAGCAGGTTATAAAGCATTATTGACTCTAAAGAATTGTTTTGCTGATTTTAATATAAGCACACCTATGTTCATTTTTATGTACATTCGTGTTCAGAGCTATAAATCATAATGACAACAATAATAGTTGAGAGAGAGAGAGAGAGCGAGAGAGGAGAGCCATGCACACAGGGATTTGGTTTGAATCGATGTTATTAAACATTTGGCAAAAAACCCCTTACACAAGCTGCCATACGCTGTAGAAGTAGAAGCGTTGGCAGTAGAAGCGAACATGGAAAGCAGGAACACAAGAGAATACATTTGAGGAATGGGTTGGAGGGGGAAGGAGGATTCCCGATTTCCAGGAGGAGAGTGAGAGAGGAGAAGTGTGCTATCGCTTCCATGCAGCTCTTATGCCATTCGTTCAGTTGGTCGTGGCCGTGGCTTTGACTTTGACATTGACTGACTTACCCAATAACGAGATACGCTTTGCGTGTGCAATGCAATCCAATGTTGTGTTGCTGTGTGAGGGGATTTAATAGTATTCGGGGGGAGCGAGTGTGCATCAGCGAGCGAGCGAGCTCGACACGAAGAAACCACCTCTCTCACAACACTCCAATCCAACGTTGTGAAAGAAATACAGGGAACTGGGAGAAGAGAAGCGAAACCGAGTGTTATCCAAAGCCAAACCAAGCAGCGTATTTTGTGCATGCACCAAACACTTATACAAGAATTCGTAAAGTTTTGT
This sequence comes from Heteromurus nitidus, assembly GCA_034687055.1. Classification (NCBI taxonomy): domain Eukaryota; kingdom Metazoa; phylum Arthropoda; class Collembola; order Entomobryomorpha; family Entomobryidae; genus Heteromurus; species Heteromurus nitidus. Next base: position 22,617 of record JAQFZW010000071.1, on the reverse strand, counting down.
ACTGAATAACTTCGGATATGTGTATATCTGGGTTATACACAATATGCACATATTCCCCGTCAGGATGAAACCCATGCTGGGTTGCTCTCTCTCTCTCTCTCTCTCTCTTTTTGGCAGGATAGAGATGGAGAGGAGGCTCACACAAAATTGTATAATGAAATGACGAGCTTTTCGTACTTTTGCCATATTGCATAATATATTATTTAATGGGATTTGTGTGCATTCACGTTGGAGTTTGAGACACGTTAAACCTCGCCTCCTGACGTTTACTTGCATTTTTTTAATTCGTTTTTTTTGCGTTAAGCAGATATCCGATGGAAACTGGACATGATTAATGATTGACATATTATTATGTGTGTGTGCATAGATTGTGTGCTCTCTGGAAACTGAAATCCTGTGCAGGCTAGAGTATACACACAGACCATAACACCACATAATATACATTTGATGATGCGACTGGATTGGATCTGGTTTTAGGAGAATACATCTTCAAATTCAAATCCTTAAAGTGAAGCTAGCTTAAAAGAGTTAGATAATTATATATAAATACAATATCAATTCATTATCATTGTGTGCTGAAATTGCATGGGTATATTCGTTCCCAAATTAATTTACCATGACCATATAGCCCAAATGTAATGTGCGGACCCAATACAGTACAGAACCATGAAAGCTTTAATTGCATATATTTCTAAATTCTAAAATGTGCAGACGGCTTTGCACAATAATGTGTCTTTAAAAAATTATTACAAGACTGTTGGACCAAATGCGTATGCGTCGCCGCCATTATATTATAAGTTGATAGGTTGTTAAATTGCAGGTACTAAATGCGGTGTTAAGATGCGGTATAGCGGTGTGCACGGATTCTCATTTCCATTTCACCATGTTTCTCAATTTTCAATGCGTCAGCGCGGTGCTCACCTGCACACACATATTTATGCACATCAACCATAAACTCTTTTTGGAATGTAGCATATAGCACAAATATGAATTTAGCATTACTTTCATGATATGATTTACTAGCATGAACACTCAAGCCGCATTTGAAAATCATTTTTATCGAGCAAAGTAGATACGTACCCTTTACAAAAACAAAAACCTCGCATTCTCTTTCTCCAACCAGATACCAGCTCTAAGATCTCCATTCCAGAAGATTTCTCTGTACCAAACTTAACTTACGATTCGAGGTGGTATCATTAAAATTGGAAGAGAAAATCAAAGTGAAATAGTAATTGGAAATGTGGGGATAATTGTGAGTGGAGTAAGATGTAGCAAAAAGTAGTCGCCCCCGGGTGGGCTCGAACCACCAACCTTTCGGTTAACAGCCGAACGCGCTATCCGATTGCGCCACGGAGGCCTGTTGAATATTCGGCCCGTCTCAACGTCAATTGGTTCGACGGTAGACGTGCCTCAGCTCAGAGGAGCGCATCAAGCAACCTGATAATGCAGGCGGCATGCACTATGCACAAAAGCATGTGCTCACACCACCTCGTTTGTATACAAATGTGATTGCAAAGCCGGATAAATTGACACATGCTCCCCCATCTTATTTACCAACAATTCATTGTTTACAAACAATCTGAGACTTCGCCCATGTCATTATCAGGTTTGCTGTCGCGATGAGGTCGATTTCATTTTAATAAAGGACAGTAGAAAAGTCCAATAAAGTGAGTGACTATCCATGTCAAATGGGGGTGACAAGTTTTATTTGGAAGAAGATGTAAAATTACATAATTGAAACCATTTTCAATTTTTATGACATCAGATCTTGATAGGGGTCATCGTGTGTCGGGATCGCGATCACCGAAACGGGCAGTATGGCAAGTGGACAACATGTTTTAGTAACAGGGATTCCAGGTGACAATGACAAATAGTACTCCCACATTGAATTGTGCATTCAAAATATAATTGAGCTGGGTGATTAAATGATTGGTCTCCACTTGCAGGAATTGGAAAAACCACTTTGGTTCGGAGTGTTGTGGATGAGCTACTAAAGCGCCAAGTTAACGTGTCAGGCTTCTACACAGAAGAGGTCCGCGATCGTAATCTAGGAAAGCGAACAGGATTTCAAGTGGTCACGCTGGAGGGGGAACGGGCAACTTTGGCGAGCATTCAGTAAGACACACAAACAATTGTCCGAAAATATACGTTAGTTTTGGGAGTTGTGATGAGAAGTTCATATCATTCGAAATAACGATGATGATAATTATGGCTATACTTTTTTAATTTTAATCCGTGCAGGTCGAGTAGCTCGTTAAAAGTCGGAAATTATGGAGTGGAGGTAGCAGATTTCGAATCTGCAGCAATTCCATCCATTTCCAAAGTAAATCCGTTTCCTATTTATAACATGTCGTATTTATTCGAATACTTTAGAATGTCATTCTGATTTGCAGGAAGGCCATAATGGAATAGTAGTCATTGATGAAATCGGTAAAATGGAACTATTCAGTTCTAAATTCAAGACTGCAGTGGAGAGTGCGTTTAGTCAACCGAAAACTGTGATTTTCGCAACATTGCCGGTACCAAAAGGGAAACCTATTCCATTCGTGGAGAAGATTCGAAACATGCGAAATGCCAAGTTGATAACGGTTAGCGTTCGTTTGAAGAGACTTTTCGTACACTACTTTTGGTTTATAAATTGCTTTTCGTTTTAGGTGGATAGAGGTAATCGGGATAAACTCCTTCCTGAAATAGTGGGCGCACTTCTCGGGACGTAATAAAGATGAAGAGTTCTCATGCTCCGCTAATAATTTTACTGCCTTATGAATTTAACGTTTATTAATTTAGTTCGTTGTTTCTCTGATTTATAATTATATTGACAGTTTTTTGTTAATACTGAATGAATTTACTTTCGCAAGGCAGGCTTCATTAAACAATTACTCTGAAAAGGAATTTATCTTGAAATCTTGAAACCGACATTTCTCACTTTATAGCAATCCAGAATTCAGACACATTATTTTCGCAAGTCTCAGCTAAACTATATAGAATCTGTGTTTCTGAATATGTCCACAGATTGCAATTAACAGAATTAACAGAAGCTTTCGGTAAACGACACAATAGTTTGGGTAATGTAACATAAGGCAAAAACAGGCTTATGTATAATTGTTTAAGGTGCAAATAAAACTGAGAAACCGGAAAAAATGTTTTCACATTAGTGTTTGTAGAAATTATTATTTTGTACAAGATAAATAACTGGTAATAAAAAGGTCTACTTTCACATTAAATTATAATTATACTACAAACTAGTACTAGACAACTGATACCACTCACTCTCACGAGTACACGAAGAATGTCAAAACAAAAACTCACACTCCTTCCTCAATGTTAAACGATGTTAACACATCATAGATAAGATTTGATTTGCGTATGCCATGGGCCTGACATCAGGATGAGGCTGTAATTTTTAACAATAAGTATGTAGTACATATTTCATCAGTATTTGTATTTGTAGTTGCACAAAATGCAATTTTCTTATGTTTCTTACCACTGCTTCATAAGTAGTATACTTCGGTACCATTTGATTACCCTTGAGCCTTATAAACGCGCCCTTATTTCCTATCGTATCACTATTTCAGCAAAACAAATATAGACATGACCATAATTACTGCAAAAAACTTGAGCAACGAATTGCATAAATAACCCTAAATAATCTTACCAATAATTGGGGGCAGAGAAAACTGTAATACACTTTCCATCATGAGCAACGTCATAGCCTTCTGGTTGTACTTCATGACTTCGTATTACGTAATCCAAACCATTTTTCGATAAAAATTTCTCCGTCACGTCGGGGCCAAACTGAATTCCTACTCCACGTTTGGAGGGGGCTCGACCTCGCTGAGGTTGGGGATCAGACCAGAGAAGCTCGCACATGATGCCCTCATCTGGTGGCTGACGATTGCGATCCACCTGGCGTATGTCATCTAAGGTCACCTCATCATTGCTAAACAGACCTCCGTGCATGACGAGGACTCGGTTGTTGAGGCAGTGACAGAGCGGCAACCAGTTGTAAACTTCCGTAAAGAATTCTGCCATTTGAGCGTTGTACTTTGCTTTCACCTCTCCATCAAATCCGTACATTTGGTTCATGCTGGCGCTCTCGTGGTTGCCTCTCGCGAGGAAGAAATGATTGGGATACAAAAGCTTGTACCCGAACAGAACGAAAATGCACTCAACGGAGAAAGATCCTCTATCAACGAAGTCTCCATTGAATAGCTGAAATGTTTAAAAATCACTGTAATGGACCAATCAAAGAAACCATTCCAGTAACCACGAACATCCAATGTCAACTTACAAATGGATTTTCTTCCGATGGTAGACCATTAATCTTGAAAATATTAAGTAGATCGTAGTACTGCCCGTGGATATCTCCACAGACCGTAAATTCCTTCTCATCGGGAATTGTTACATCTATTAGCGTTGGTTGTGCCATCAAATACTTTTCTATATCTACTAGAATCTGTAAATCATCCAAGCGTTTTTCTGGGTTATTATTCATTTCAGGGAGGGGTACAATATTAATGTATGTCGGTTACGAACGACTGCTTACCTTAAAGGCAAATTTACGATGAAGCACTTTCTGATTCTTATACCACTCCATTAGGGCGTTCATGAATTGCACCGTGACGTTTCCATCCTCCAAACGCGGTCCGGCGTAGCTTTCTTCAACGGCTAGAAAAGATGGCATTTCGCAAAGAATGCTAATTAGCGCTAGATTGATTGGCATGGAACGAATTAGCAATAGACTAGATTTAGCCACGTGTTTGAAATGGTATCTCAGATTTCAAGCACTGAATAATTAGATTGGATGCTCCGGAAAATTTCAATTATTATATTAATCAACTTTACTATTTCGACATGACATAAGTTATAGATTATTTCGGTTTGGCATAGGCACATCAGTCGTAGTCGTCCGCCTTGTCTTGTCAAACCATAATACAACTTTATTTAAGAACTTACGAAATCGGTTGGAATCTCATCTCTAATAGACCTAAGAGTGTTCCCACGAAGAGTTAGCAAGTATGCGAAGTTTTCAATTATCTTCTGTTGCGGCCCTTCGAAAGGACTCCTCTACATCCACATCGACGAGATGCAGCCCGAACCTCGGTCTTAGTAACTCAACTCCACACGCGAATAAGGGCTTCGTCTGATCCTTCCGGTTCATTGTGGAAGCCACAGACTGCGTGTAGCAGACTTTCATTAGCGTCCGTCCGCAGTCCGCGAACTACTGTCTGACCGAGTGTCTCACAGTTCACAGTCTGAGCCCATAGTCATAGACATACGGACATGTCCGCCCGAAAGTGCTTGAACCGTCTCAAATAAACATCTCTTCCCGATTTTCGTTAATGAGCTCTATTAAATCCAACCAGAAATGAAGTATCAACCTGTCTTGTTCAAGGTGGTCGGCAAATACCCTATGCAAAATAAATGTTTTCGTCTAATCGAACTATAAGTTAAACATAATGATGACTGAAAGCGTGTGGCAGTTTAGTCCAGTCAGTATTTAAGTCAGTTGTTGTTTAGTTGTTGAGTTCAGACTCCTCTCCGTAAGCATCTATTACGAGAATTCCTTCTTAATTCTCCAAATTTTTGCCAAATCTATTTTGGACACAAAACAAAACATGGTAGGACGCCTCCAACGAAAAACTGTTCTCCAGAGCATCCAACCTCTTTTACAGCAGACACTTGTTTCATTTTCATCATATTTCCCATTCACAGACGATATCTATATCGAAAGAATAGTGCATCAACTTCGTGACATATTTTTTACCCATTGCTTCAATGTCAATAGTTTCCATCATCGCCTTCTTGGTGTCATCCACGGCAATGGCTTTCTCAAACGCTAGTTTTCGTACAATTTTGCTACATTCTTGATGTTTTATTTTGGCGTCTTTGTCACTAGGCCTGGCTTGCACAACCTATAAAAACGAAGCAAAGACACACATGTGAATGACGATAGAATAAAGTAAGTAATTGTAGTAATCGATCGGCACAAATCATTACTAATTCTCATCTCACCGCTTCGAAATCTTTTAGTGCCTGCTTGAATTTTCCAAGTGCCATGTAAGCTGCAGCTCGCCTATAGTACGCCTTCACGTACGATTTGTCCAGTTCTATTGCTTTCGACGCGTCGTTGAGTGCATAGCCGACACACTCAGTTTTTAAATACGAAATACTTCTATTAGCGTAGAGGACTGCGCTGGGAAGGATCTCTATTGCTTTCGTGTACAAATCTATTGCCAGAGGGAAGTCTTGTTCTGAAACACCAGAAAAATATTTCATAAAAATCTTGCTCCATCAAACTAACAAAAATTTTAAAAAATTATGGATGTGACTTATGTCAGTGGCTTACTTTTAAAGGCCGCATTCGCTTGGTCTTTAGCCTCATCCGATGTTTGCTTCTTGGTGGCGTCATCTCCTCCGCCATTAGCCTGAGTATTGTTTATATCTGTTTCGGACATTTTCTCGGAAAACTATCGGTACCTCCTAAACAATAATCATCAATGAATATATAATTTATTGTAGCTTATAAGGGACTTCATTGAATACATTAATTAGTTAGGGCTGTGATTTTACATTAACTGAGCTTACCTAACGACTAAAGGGAAAAATTTAATATCTTTGATTTTGATCCTCTTGACTCGACACGGTATAAAAATATATAAATTCGGTGGCTGAAGTTAATGGCTTAGGAAACTCAATTAATTAATGAGTATGGATGATGGAGGAACAGTTGTAGTTGTCACTGTTGTCAGTATTGGGACTGGGAGACAGTAAAGATGAAAGATGTTTGACTAGTTCCAAGATTTCGATAAGAAGAGCAAGAGCAAGAAAATGGTCTAATCCAATCCAACTGTCTTCCTGTTTACGACAAAAAAACAGCAATTAAAAATATTTTACATGATTTCATTTTGTATCAGCTGTCAGCTAAACATTCGTCTTGAAAACAACCTCTCCCTCCGACCTGACATTGACACACTCTAAATATATTTTGCTACTAATAATAATTACAGTCCGTAGTCACAACCAAAATCCAGCAATCTTTCGTTCATCGTTCTACTCTCCAGTTTATTGATAAGATCACATCATTCTGGGGGGGAAAACTTGATCGTTCATTGAATAATAGTACAATTTGTAGCTTCACATTTCGGATGAGGACGATGAAGGAGAGATGAGAAATATTGTTCGTTTACCTTGAAAATAGGTGATTGCACAACACGACCAACTTGACTGGATAACTTGACCACACCGGAGCAATCACCATTTCCCATTTACTTTTCTTCATACAACAAGCTCAGAGCTCGGCTCAAATTTTACCTGTGCTAATGCTGAATGAATGGTGCTTCTTCTTTGAATGGTTCTCTTCTCTCAACCTAAACAATCTGCTATCCTTTGCTCAAGCGAATGTTGAATGTGTGAAATTGTGAAGGAGAGAGGATATGTGTGAATGTGTGAGATTATTGATGAGGAGAAATTGAGAAGAGAGATGAGCCGAGGCGAAGAGAGAAATGTGTGGAGTGTGAATTTCGTTTTTCCCACAAACTCTATTTTTTAACAAGTCCACACTGCTCCAGCTCCAGCATCAATGCGATCTTCTTGAATAGATATCTTTGTTCAATCTTCAACTCGCCAATGCTCATGTGCTCACGTTGTAAAGTTGTAAGTATGAACAACTAATTTTTACACATCATTTAGTCCTTCTTTTACACTCGTTAAAAGAGCACTGCTCTCCTCCCTAAGCTTACAAATTAGACTATTTGTGCATTGTGCCATATTTGTATACAAAAGATGCCATGTTCCATCTGCCGATGCGGAGATATGATATGATTATATGATAGGCCTTGCGGGGTCACCATCTTCGGTGGAAAAGGTGAGGTTACCGCGAAGTAATACAGACGAGGGTGCAATGTGAAAATGTGGTTTGATTGATGAGGCGATTATCATTGTTTTGGTGAGCATGCGGAATATCAGTCAATATGGATATAAGTTTTATTAACATAACTTAACAGGCACACCCATTACGAAAAACGTACCCGATTAAAATATAAAATTAACTGCTCTGCATCTCGCTCATTAAATGCTACGCTTGCTGGCTCATTTGTTTCAATTTCTCCCTGTTTTTCTCCCACTGATTGAGCCTGTTGAGGGGATAGCACATCACAGCGGAGAAGACGAGAAAGCCACCTGCGGCGTGAAATGCTATTCCAAAGTCTCCTCCACTCGACTTCGCTAAAATCCCTGCGAGCGGAGTGGCAACCATTGATGCAATCCCTTGGAAGAGGAGGAGGAGTCCGAAGGCATTCGTTAGTTTCGCTAGACCGAGCAACTCGACAACAAGGATTGACCTGAGGGAAGCGAAACAGGCTGTGGGGCATAAAAAGAATTCAGAGCAATTAAGATATATGAAGGATGTGAACACATGAAAGTTGTGTATCCATATACTTGGTCTTACCCATGGATATGCCGAATACGCAAGAATACGCAATATACTGGGTAAATGAGCTCAAGTAAGGAACTAAAAGGGTTGACAAGCCCATGATAGTCACAGCCCCGTTATTCAGCACGAGTGCGTTGATAAACGGACGATCTGCAATCCATCCTGAGAGAATACGCCCAACTGTATTAGCTGCGCCGATAAGGGATATGAGCAAAGTAAGAGTTTTCTTGTCGTCAATGTCGTCCTTGAGGACAGAGTAAGCTTGGTCCATCAGGAAGACAAATGGAACCTGTGCATTTTTTAATGTATTCGTGAGGATATTCTTTGTTTTATTTTGGAAATGCGTTACGAATAGTTTGAAACTTACAAATAATCCAAGCATTGAGAACATTCCTGACAAACAGAATATGATGAAAGTTGGTGAAAGCAAAAGGGAAAAGTCCAACATTTTCTTGACAATTTCGCAGGATCCGAAACAGGATTTTGATTTCTCTTCAGGTTCCTCTTCCGTCACTTCAGTGTCCAGAGGTCTAGCCACCGCTGCTGTCCATTCTTGACTTGAGCGAACCTAAGATTGGGAGAAATGTGTGGGTTTACTAAGCGCTCAGAGAAAAAATAAAATTAAGCAGAAATAGTTATCGAAATCTACTTTCGCTCACATTATTTGCGTAGTCAGGTAGTCGGAGGAGACTGCCACTGTAAAATATATCGTCTCGATAGAGAGGTTTGTTGAGCGTGACCCTGCTTGCCACCCGAATAATTCTCGAGTTTGTCATTTCGTCCACCATCAACATGGAGTTTCCTATTCTGCACGTGACCACAGACTCATTCCTATTCTTAATCAAATTCGAGTTTTCATTGTCGTCGATGCCGTTCCCTTTCGGAGGAGGATTTTCCTCATTTGCTGGTTGCGGAACGACGCTGGCTTCTCTGCTCCCCGTGTCATCATGCTCCTCCTCAATTTCATGAAGGTCTGGGAGTCCCACGAAGCTCTTTGCTTTTAGTGACATTGCTTTGGTGGGGACATTTGCGAGAGGACCGGCGGCTTGCTGGAAATTGGGCGATTCTCCCGCAACATTCTGTGCAACTGTTGACATGGACGGAACTGAAAGTCTTTTTCTTTGCATACCAGAGGAAGGAATAGGCATAGGGACGCTACCTTTTAGTGACGCTGTGGACGCCTTACGCGCCTGATTGTAAAGTACCTCTGACCTCGTTCTAGGATCCTCTCCATTCGCCTTCTGAATATCTGCATACGATTCTCGGTTAGACGTGAAGCTATTGATAGAATCCCACTTCATCATGTCTCTCGCTTTCTTAATTCTCATGAGGAGGGGCGTGCCATCCGGCGATTCTGTTGGGGAAATCACGCTCAATCTCCGGACTCTCTTTGGTTTCAAGGGTCTGTAGAGGAAGCCAAGCAAGCCGCAAAGGAGAACTGTCAGTCCCAAAACCAAAATCGTCTTTTGCCACCCATAACGCTCATTTAGTGACTGGATAAAGGGAGGGAAGATGAAGTTGCCTATTCCTGAGCCACATATCGCAATACCCGTCGCCAGCGCTCGCTTCTTCTCGAAATAGAATCCGACGGCGATTACGGCAGGCACGTAAATCATGCCAAATCCAGTTCCTCCTATGATCCCGTAAAACACAATGAGCAGCCCTATTTTTGGCCCGTCTTGACACAAATACCATGACATAGCGAAGGCAGATGACGCTATGAGACTCCCAAGAATTGCCACCGTCCGGAAACCCCACTTGTTCGCTATTGCGGAAACGAAGGGACCCGTGAGGAGGTAGAAGCCAGTGAGGAGACTCCCCACCCAAGCCACTGTCGACTGATCTAGTTCTCCCCCTCCAGCTTCATAAATACTGTCCTTAAGGCTACCGAATGAGAACACTATTCCGTCCACTATCACGTTTGAAAGGAACGCTGCGATCACTATTACCTGAAAATATATATTCCCAATTCGCGATCTTTAAAATAGGCATCATGCATCTTTTTACCAGGTCTAATAAAGGTTCCAAGCTTACGTAGCCATATCCGCCATCGGGTGGCACGACAATCTCCTCCATTGGTATCTCCTCCTCATTCGGTCCAACTATCTAAGCCAAACCAAGTACTTGCTTATAAACGTGTTTCAATTCGAGGAACACGCCCATATTCCCCCAAAAGCTTTAAAAATTACCTTAACAGGAACTTTCACCCCGTCAGCATCGCCAATAAAGAAGCTAGCTTTCCTCGAATCAGCCAGCGCGATACTTTGTCGACGTGACGCACCTCCTGCGTCCACTCCAGCGATGCTTTTCCTAACTTTGTTCTCCACGGGTGGACTTCCCTTGTCCCCGTCCATTTTGTGTCAAGAAAAGATGCTGTGCGAATGGGAAACTTAATGAATTGGGCTGGGTAACGGTTTAAAAAAAAAGAATTCACTCGTAAATTTGCACCGTCACAAATTGGACATTAGTCTTCTGCACATTGCAGTCCTTTTCCTTAGAATCTGAACAGAAGAAAGTGAAGAATTATTCAGAGATAAAGCATAAATCGAAAGACGTGATCTCTCCTTGATTAATCAAATTTGCGTAATGAAGCAGAGCTTCTCCTGAAAAATTACGTGAAACTCAACCATCCTGGTTCGATGCACCTGAGACTGAGATAAGAACTCGTAATTCATGAAGCATAAAAGAGGGAGGATCATCCGCTTGTCAAACAAGCATGGTGCACCATTTTTTATCCATGAAATTTCTGCTGATTAGGTAAACTAACGCGTGTGTGTGCAGTGCATACATACTATCTTTCAGTTTCAGCTGGTGGAACGATAGCGTTCCATTGTATTGATGAAAAAATAACAGAAATATATATGCTGATTTTTTTGCGATGCATTCATTGTGTATTCATTAACGTTTTTTATCGGACATATGGGCTTGTCATCCCTGACACTAAGATTTGGCTTGCACCTTATTTGCACTTTGACTCGTGCTTTTGTTCCCATTTCAATTCGCGTTTACGTGATGGAACTTACATCATCTTCCTCAATCCTCACTCTACATATTCAACGAGGTGCATTCCCTACTAAAGCCATGCAATTATATTCCAACTCAGGCTTGTTTTCGTGGATCTGTGGATGACGATGAGAGGAAAAGTGCCTCATCAGCAGCAGTTGGCTTTCTTTCTATTTTTATGTTCTCATTGAGCATTCAGCTACTTTGATGGAGATGATTGAAAGGTAGGGAGGAAATCAAACAAGATTTGTGAATTTTTAATCGTAATACCTGGAAAACGAGCAAATATGCAGGCATGACAGATGGATTAGACGCTTTATGCGAATAACAGCAAACTAGGAGGATTCCAACGTGGAAACTGCCTCGTCTTATAACGTCAGAGCAAAACTAGGAAGCTGTGTATAACAGGCTGCAACTTCTTGTATAGTAAATATTAAAACTCTTTCGCACAAAATGCATGCTTGTATAGAAATACACAAGCACTCAAAGATGTATGTAGTTCAGTCAAATGGCTCACTTTCACAGTTCCAGTTCAGTTCACCTCACACCACACTCCTCACTTTTGGAAAACTGAAGCAATATAGTGGATCAGTCAAGGGGAAAAAGGAATGAATCAATAATCAATTGATTTTGATGAGACAACCCTGAAGTTCATGCATATTCGACAAAGATTTGTTTAATATGCTCTTGCTTTTCAAGTGTAGTGTGAATGTGAGGAACATGATGACAAGAGTGTCATCACGATGCTCGTTTAGTTCATATGTGCAAGCGATTTCTTGTTCTGATAAGAATGCCATTATTACAGCGTAACACTTGTGTTGAAATTTAAAAAATAAGAGCATGATGAGCATGAATTGGATGGATGTGATTAGAAAAAAAACTGTTTATGTATCAGAAATAGTGACAACGCACAGTAGCTCAAGAACATGGGCACATATGCATCAACTTATCTTCCCCGAGACCATACACAATGAATGGAGATATGAGAAAACGTGGTCGATAAATTTACGATGAAGTGCTTTAAATCAAGCTTACCTCTTTCTCTGCTCTCGCGATGTGATTTGGGATGGGATTTGATATTAGCGTGAACTTAATTCGGGAGCTGGGTATCGTGAGCATGTCTCCGTTGAAATTTGATGACAACTTTGGGGTACAAGGATTCCACGCGATCCAGAGTCCATGGGCGTTGGCGTTACCCACAACTTTTATTTATTTGAACTTTTATTTTTTATCACTCAACTCCTTTTCCAAGTCAAGTTTAAGGGTCCACCTTTCTAACAAACGCACAAGAACTCGGAAAATGCGAGTATTGTGTAATAATACGTGAGAGATGAGTGAATGGTGTAAGGCAAGGTCGCGTTTGCATGTACTCTCATTTTATCCGAATAATTCCGAAATCAATCAGCTTTGATTTTCGGGAGTTATCTCGTGCATGATGTCAGAAATTGATTCAAATGGCTTTTATTACGTTTTCCCTTCTCTCCTTCTCCCTGCAGACATTTCACCTGAATTTGTGTGATATGATCTTTCATAGCAACACTTCTTGTTCTCACACACACCTTCTCCCTTCTATTCCGTGTAAACTGTTATCGTGCGCATTGTTCCTCGATGCGTTTAGCTTGTTCCACTGGGTTGCTTGTTGCTTTACATGTGCCGCTAATTAAAATCGCAAATCGCAACAGCCCACCTATCTCAAGTGCTACAAGTTTACTTACTTGTTTTTTATAACGAATCCATACAACGCTCCAGGAAGTTATGTACCAAAAAATGGACAAACTATGTGAAACCAAGAATGTGTGCACATCGCTCACACTTATCATTTTATGTTGGTCACATTTAACTACGTAGTTCCAGGTATAACTGGAAATCAACCGTAGTTTGATTAAATGTAGAAAAACGACCCTAAACCTACAACCTTAGACAACACAATATCGTTCTCAAAAGTGTCATTAGCAAGACACGTATTTCAGTTAGTTCCTCTTCGTTGTACGCAATGATAGTAGCAGCGTTAGCAAAAGTTTCCATCAGAATGCGTTACATGCAACCAACGATTAACATTTGAATGAATAATGAATCGATTTAAGTGATTACATATATGGAGGTACATTTAATCTTTCTTAAAAAGCAGTTTAGATTGATGAAATGCAAGCACATCAACTCAAAAATCAAGACCTGATAAAAAAGAGTGAAGATGTGTAGTGTACTATGAACTCCCAAGGAAGTCCATAATATAAAGGCTTGTTCGTGAAATGTATGACGCTGCTGGTATTGTTTTGTATGGAAAAAATTGTTCCACGAGACATTGAGATTGAGACGGAGTATCAGTGCTTCATATACTTTTAGATTGGGTTTTTTGACCACTTGTTGCACTCACCCAAGTCCAGAGAACAAACATGCACCAACAAACACGACAATCCAAGTCTCACGACTGAATTTTCATGAAGAGCTTGTCTACCAGGGCAGAGACTCGCTTTAAGTTGAGATCGCGACGCTTATCATAAAAAACAAACAATTTCAAGTGATCCCATCCCACTCACCAATTCAAGCACAATCACAGATCACAATTACAACTCGATATGCATAATATACGGAGCACATTTCACAATTTCAAAATGATGTGATTGTAGAGTCGTGTTCTCAGTCCGAACAAAGCATTTCACCCACCCAAATACTGAGACTCGCGTAGAAAATAAACTGCGATTTCAAGTTGACATAATGCAGGACGTGAGTTTTCATGAATAATAGTTATTCATGCTGAGTAATAGTTGTCTTGTGTTATGGCACTGAAATGAATATCATGTGGCTACAAAGGCCCAGTTTACAGCCTATGACTAACTGTAAATGCATGCGGTTATATAAACTCGGCAATGAGATGAGTTGTTATATGTATTCCAAACTAGTCCAAAGTACTGCAATGATTAAACCTCAATGGGAAATCGAGTGCAAATATGACCAAGTTCACGTGGTGAATCACGAAGCAAATGCACAGGAAATCACAATTGATAGCATTTTGCCAATCTCATTATGAACAAGCTAAGATGGGATAGACATGTACAAAACAAAGTACAAGACATAGACACCCATAAACGAAGAAAACAACAACATTTTTTCATGGTTGTCTCTCTTCCATGAAAACATTTCGAAAGCATTTTCTAGTGTGTTTTCACACAAACCTTCCTCGAAACATATTTATTTGTGTTGTGATGTGTGTAGCCATTGACACGCAGTTTGAAGCTCAAGGAGTCGTAAACAGGTTGCATATATCCGTATTACGCTTCAGTTTAAAAAATCTCATACAGTACTTTGGCACAGAAAGTATAGTGTACAGTTCCAGTTTAACTGCTATAAATAGATACGTGCACTATGCAATCTTTATATGACTTCTCGAACAAGTAAACTGACGAAGACTTTGAGTTTTCAAACTTTGCATATGTATGTCTGCACACGTTTGCATTTACTGACGAATACATTTTTATTGTTAGCGCATATGAAAAGAGATATAAGGTTAGAAAAAGGTTGACATTTCATGTTGGATACAAGTTTGCCCAAGTATTTATGCATTAAAACTTTTAACATCCTTTATTGGAGTTCATTCGTAAACTTTTAATAACAATTAACAAATTTATATAACTGACAACGTGATTTTAGGAAACACAGACATGATATCTAATGTAAATTTGTATATAAATTGTTATATAATAACTCACAACTCCTAATTTTCTATAAACTAAAATACAAAATGCTATCCAGAGAAAGATAATGTTCGTAAATAAAATATGACTATCTCAATAATACTCCATCAAATATTTCATAGCTAATTAAAAAATTAATCATAAATGTACATATATCTGTACTAGTGTTCAATTGGTTAAATATTATTCTCCTCTCAAAAGGCGAAGACAATAATTTTCGCTCAGCTTGAAGGTTGGAAAAAGGAGTGAAGGAAATTCGGATGTGTGCATCTTCCTTAAAAGTTCAGTTCAAAGATGAATTTGTTAGGAGAATTGGAAGCTGACAAAAGTTACGCAAACACAGCCTATCACTTTTATACATTTGCTCAAAAATTCAATGTTACTCACTCAAAAATGTACTTTTTTTTACGTGCATCAGACTTCATGGCTTGGTTGTGGGGAATTCCACTGTTTAGCCGAAAAACTGCAAATCTTCATGCTTTAACCCCGCTGAATTATATCACTTTTCAGGACAAAGTGGTGCTATATTCTTTTATTTTTTAGTTGCATATTTAGCAATACTTTTTATGCATGGATTCAGCGGATCGTTGAATATAAGATTAGGTGCTCTAAGAATAAATTCTTATTGATTCCATGTTTCGTTACTGATTTAAAGAAGCAGCGTGACTTTGCCATTGCAAAGCACGCTATATAAATCGACGGGATAAACTGCATGTGTTTTGTATAACAGCAAGTAGTAACATTTATTTGAGGAGAGATCATATCACAGAAGAAGTACTATCTTGTATAAATGTATGTTTACACTAGAGTAAGAAATTATAGAATGCTTACAGATTACATATGTGTTCCATTGCAATGTGGCTTGTAAATTATGTTGTGTTAAAATACGGCTTGTTTTCAGCAACCCTTGCTTGGCAATTTTGCATAATTCAAGTTTAACTTTACTCTGACAAAATACGGATTCTGCATACCTATTAGCTGAATAGTAATATTTTTGAAAAGATATTTTAGTAATTTTATGAACAAAAGTTGAAGAAATGGCTCTCTCACAGCTCTCCACTATGAGTAAAGTAAGTATACTGTGTGTAATATGTACGCACGGTCTCTGCCAGTTCAATTTCTTTTTGTTTTGCAGAAAAAGCGTTTGGTGTAATGTACAGCCTTGGGAGCGTCAACCATCGAAACAGGTACGCTGCAGACTTATCCTATGTGAATGCAGATTCCACATCGGTCCTGTCTATATCTCATAAACCTTGTTTAAAGATGGCGTATTAACAAAATGCTTACCGCCATCGATTAAAGTTAGTAGTCTTGTGCTTGAATACACTGAAAGCATGAATTGGCATTTGGATTAAAACCAAACTGACAATAATAACTAGCCGCGATTCTGATTTCATTACAAATAGTTATAAATTAACAACCGTGTTGCATGTATTGGGCTTTTGCATATGATTATGCCTTAACTACGATGCACATGTTCAAAAACGAATTAACTTATAATCACCAGCATGTATCCTATAAAATTATTTAAAAAATTCGCTGTAACACGACACGTTAATCATTATCATTTAATTCACGCCACTCAGCTAGTTAAGTTACAGCTTCTCATGTGCAAAGAGTCGTTTCAAATTTATCTCAATACTTCCTCAAGTACATCTTTTAGTCCGCGACCTTGTAAAAGTAAGGAAAATACGGAAAATCTACAATCTACTTTGAAGTTTCGAGTTATCCTACGGTCAACACAAGTTAAAACTAAATTAACTAGAAAGACATTCTGAAATCTACTTCACAAAGTAAATAGCTATAACCTACATAAAGTCTATTGAAACTCTTTGTAAAAACAAACATGAACTGAACTAGTAATCCAACTAGTAGCAGGATGATTGTGAGTAGAAATAGTAAAGTACTACGCTCGTCAACTGACCTTGCAGTGTTGCAATTTAAAAAAACATATCACGTCTCATTCACTGTCGCATGTCGTCCTGTTTCACTCACTTTTGTATACCAGAATTACAACGACGACTCCACTTGATCGTATTTTTCAGTTTCAAGATCGCCGCTGTTCGTATTGGATTCTGCTGCTTCCGGAATATCTTCCAAATACCCACCGGATTGAACTGGTGGCATCAAGAGGGGCTTTTCAGGTGCACACCCCTTAACGAGCGGCACCATGAAGCTGATCGCTGCAGAAAGTATTAAGAATCCTCCAGCAAGGTAAAATGATATATCGTAAGACTTGAACTGATCAAAGACGGCACCTGTTCAAATGTTCAAAATATAATTTCGTTAGTTATATAACGCTACTCTAAAACTGAAGAAAGCAAGAGAGACAGCACGAACCAGCTAAGGGAGCTCCGATAATGCCAGCAGCTCCACGGAACAAAATAAGAAGTCCAAACGCGTTGGTGAGGTTTTCCAATCCAAGTAGATCAACAAGAATAATTGATGTTAAGGAGATGTACGCGGAAACAAAGAGACCGAAGAAGACGGCAACAGCCACGTAAGCGTAGTAACTGGATCCACAGAAAGGAACTACGAGCACACATATTCCGGACAACAGGATGCACATATTATTCATGAACAACGAGTTCACTTGTGGTAGGTCGGAAATCATCCCAGACAACACTCGGCCGAGGGTATTAGTTACTCCAATAATTGAAAGAAGAAATGCTGCAGAGTCTTTGTCAACGTTCTGTAAAGCACAATACAATGCAATGGTATCAGAAAGGCCGACCAATATTAGATTTATAGAAAAATTAAAACGGATGAACAGCCCGGGTTGAGGTACTTACGTTGAGAACTGCAGTATCAATTAGGTAGACGAATGGAACATAGAAGCCTAACATTCCAAAAACATTGCTAATTGCTATAAACAGGAATACTGGGTTAGCTAGAAGAGAAAAGTCCATGAGCTGTGCCAGGGCACTCTTGAATGCACCAGCTCCTCTTCCCAAACACGGGCAAATCGATGGCTTCTCTTTGTCCGGAGATCCGTAGCCCTCCATATTATCCATTCCATCAACTGAAGCTCGCGGAATGTTGAGTATGCTTTGACGATACGAGTTTATACTCATCTGTGATTTGTACTCAGGTAGATTGACTATCGAGCCAGAATAAAAGATATCCTTCCTGGACATGGGACGAATTATATGGCGAGGTTCAGTTGTTGCCTTTTGTGAGCTACTGAATATTAGTCCATCCGATAGTTCTTGTTTGCTCCACAGACTATTGCAATCTTCATCTTGAGTTGCTACAATGGCACATGGAAAATGCAACGAATTGATAGCATCACACTATAAAAACACGACTGTAAAATAGTTTAACTTTCTTTCTGTACCATACCTGTATTGATTATTTTAGAGCCCATAAAGGATGCAATGGAACCTTTGATGGTATTCGTAATGGATCCTCGACGTGACTCCTGTTGTAGATTTGGTTTGCTGGAGGAAATTCCACAATAGAATATGTATTATACATTTTGGTTAAAAATGCATGACAATGCTTGAAGTAGCCTCACAATAAACCGAATTCGTTCAATCAATTCTATTTACTTACCTTCCTTTGTTAGTTGCAGTGCCAAGAGGAACAGCTTTAAAAGAAGGTCTCCTAACAGCGGTCTGCTTATCGAAGAAAGGCACACTTGTATTCTTAGGAATACTTCTAGGGTAATTAAATTGGGGAGCTGAGCCATTTCTTGGAATACTAGCCGTCACAGATTTACTTCCAATCTGTGATCCAAGTGTGCTCCCTACACGGGGTGGCATGGCGGGTTTGCTGGGGCTTTTGCCGAGTAATGCTGCAGCAGCCTCTTGCTTGAAGCTATTAACTGGAGTTGTGTTGTTGCTTGATGGCGATGACGATTGAACGCCTTCACTGTTCCGTCTCTCCCGAAGGTTCTTCTTATCTGGAATTCTGTGAACGAAATAAATATTTTTGTAATTACTAATTACTTTAAGAAGAAATAATACCAAAAAGAAAAAAGACTTACGGTATACTAGTGGATCCAGGCAGATCCTTTGGATTTGAGGGAGTTTCAGCTTCATCTGATTCTTTCTCCTCTTCAATAGGCTCGGGAATATTTGGAAGAGGATTATTGGCATCGTCAGTAGCGGTTGTGGAGTCTTCCTTTTTCTTGTCGGGATCAGCAGACCCTTCGCGACTACTTTCGGAGTTTCCAGTACTTCCGCTCTCAGTCGTTTTCGCCTCAGTAATTGTTGGAAGCACAGGCATAGTTGGGACAGGAGTAATTGGAGTTCCAGGTACTAATTGATCAAGGTTGAAGCTGGAGTGTACTCCAGGATCCACATTCAACGGGATCTTCATGCGTCTTTCCATTGTTCCATCAGGCAGTTGAACCATGAAGTACGCAGAACCTTTAAAAATCAAAAGGATTTATGATGGAAACTGCAGATGAGAAACTGTCAGCTTGTTATAATGGGTTTACCTGCAAGAGAGCCTCTTTCAAGGTAATGCCTCTTATCGTCCGCCATTCTTTGGAACAGGTTTTTCGTTTTGCCCCCTTTTTCCACGTCCTCATCTTCCTCGTCCTCCAGCTCAACTTGCACTTCCAGTGGCTTCATCAAACTTCCAAACAACTGAAAAGTGGATGAAACAGTTAACTCTGAGTCAACTCATCATGACACAGTCCAAAGATATGAATTACTTACGCCACAAGACAGGATCAGTCCAGCGAAAATTAGATTTGCATTGCGCCAACTCGTCACTGATAGGAGCCATGTTGCAAACGGAGCAAACAAGAACGTACCAACACCTATTCATGAAGGAGAAATAGCCAATAGTAGAAATTATAAAGTTTAGAAACCATGTTTAATTACGAGAACGCTTGGGAATATAGAGAAAGTAACTAGTAACTTGGTGTACCTGAACCACATACTGCTATTCCAGTCGCGAGGGCACGCTTTGACTCGAAATAGTAGCCAACACATACAACAGCAGGTAAGTATATCAGACCAAATCCAACACCTGAAAACCGGAAAAAGTCCCATTGTATTATTATTAACATGTAGACGCAATACCCTGAGTAGATGCACATTACTTCGCATTACTACATCCATATTTCTGGAAGCCACGTTGTTTCTCCGTAAATATTAAATACCTACGCGCTCCCTAACTTCGTATTTAACTTTCTGTCTCCACTCTTGTACGTAGGCAAGTCTAAATATGTAAGTGTCAAAATACTTCTTAAGCTCAAAAACGTAAATGATTCATGACTGTTCCTTCATTCATACTGAATTACTGCTTTGCTGACATCTCTCGTATACTTAGGTACGTCCACAAAATTGGGATTAGGGTCGTGACTCGTGCCCTTTGTCCACACGATTGATAAAATCCAGTATTTTACTTACACAAACAATTTTCCACTTGATTTATTTCATTTCTCACTTCATCATTTTTGTCTCATAAAAAAGTACAAACAGTGGTCTCATGACTTTATGGACTACTTTTTATTATTACTTACTAACTTTACGTACGTAAATTTTAAATTACGTAAAAAAATAAAGCGTAATTCATACTCTACTACTCCCTATCCAACATCGAACTCGATTTACTTAGAAAGTCATGTAATCCCCCAAAAACCAAGAAATGGATGCGAGAATGTCGCTAATGCAAGAAAATGTCAAACTTTCGCCTAAAAAGCATGTCGCATTATCACATTTTATGCAGGTTTGTTTGTAAGCTTACCTCCAACAATGCCGTACGTAAGCATGAGAATACTGAGATCGGACGATAACGCAGACAATGCAAATCCAGCTGCTCCAACAAATGATCCAGCTATACAAACTATTCGGCAACCATACTTGTTCGCTAAAGCGCTTACGAGTGGCCCTGAAATTTAAAAAGTCCATGAAAATCATGAAAAAATTCAAAGAATCATTTGTGATTCTACAGTTCATAGATTATATATTAAATGCACAAATGCATTGACGCTATGCACATATTGTGACATTGCAAGATAACATTAAGTGTCACACACGAACAATTAGAGTAGTATAAGCCATCAGGAAGCTTTTAATTCTCAAGTAGATACTTACCAACGCATAGATAAACTCCACATAACAGACTTCCCACCCAAGCGACTTTGCCCTTTCCTTCATTAAAGTCTTCAGCGAATTTTGGCAAAAATACACCAAATGTGTACGCAATGCCGTCCACAATGAGATTACATACGAACGAGGCGAAAACAATCACCCACCCGTAGCCTCCGTCTGGAACCTGCAATTTAAATAGCACACGTTGCAAAAGTTGAACTTGTACATACTTTTGAACTGCTTATCATTTATGGCCAGCGCCATTTTATGTATGCATCTGTCACTTAAGTCGAATGATAAGACGGCAGATGACGAGGCGATTAGTTTTTCACAAATAAAGCGTAGTTGAAAGTAGAGAAGTCATACCGCAGGAACGCCTGCCTCTCTGATGTCGTACATGAAGAGACCTTCATCGTCGTCTTCATCGGGTGCTTCACTAACTGGTGATAATGGTGCTTTCTCCCCTCGCATTTGAAGACCTTGGTCGTCATTGTCTTCAGGCTGAAAATTTGAACGTCAATGAGCAATATTAGCATCTATTAAAATTTATTTTAATATTATCCGAATGATTTCCTTATTTCCTATATCCCACAATGGCCACAATGATGGCACCTATTTTATGCCCCTAAAAGACTAAATATTCCGTGGGTAGGTTAGGTACGTACATTTCGAGTAAACACAACGCTTTTGTGGATTGATCTGTGTAAGGATCCTTTCAAAGATGCATGAATGGAAACAGGTTCAAGGTACCCTAACGGTCGGCTACGTAAATGACCGGCATGAGTGAGTGCACTTTCAATGCAATTATTTCTATTTTCATCCCAGTACTCCTCGCATTGATTCGCTGACCCATTTTCCACATTGAGGAAACGATTTATTCCAGAGTCTGGAAATGAATATCTCGATAGCGAGATTGGCCCTCCATCAT
Organism: Heteromurus nitidus; assembly: GCA_034687055.1. Taxonomy (NCBI): domain Eukaryota; kingdom Metazoa; phylum Arthropoda; class Collembola; order Entomobryomorpha; family Entomobryidae; genus Heteromurus; species Heteromurus nitidus. Next base: position 510 of record JAQFZW010000071.1, on the reverse strand, counting down.
GCGGTCTCGGTCCGGCGACGATTATTACGGAGTCATTGCTCGGAGGAATTCCTCCTTCAAATGCTTTCTCCGTCCCAATTCCCATTTCGTTATATGCGCATTACATGCTATGCATCTTTTTAATTCTTTTATGCATGTTTTATGGCTTTCTCCTGTTTTCACCATGAAGGAATTGTTACTTTGTGGTTTTCACAGATTTTCACTTTTTCTCAGCCCAAGCTTGCGACGCGACGACATCACTCAACGTGACTCAAGTGCACCGTAAATGTCCATAACTACTGACATGTACAAGTGACAAGAGACGATGAGAGTGATCTTGTGATTATGCTAGTAGACAGCAGAGCTAGCATTTTAATTAGCTCACCGACTTGCTTTCTCCAGCAAGTCCTTGACGAGGGATAAACTGATATTAAAGATACTAAAGTTTAAAATACAGAGCTGGGGTACCGCATCTTTTGCGTTACGCGTTACCGGTGTTCGCTACCTGGAAAAAATTTCTTTGTAACGCGT